>CM055123.1:250409589-250710635 GCA_029206835.1 Rana muscosa | reverse complement strand
GCCTGCACTTTCACACTTCAGATCAGCCTCAATTCCTGCACCCTCAAAACTGAGATCAGACTGTATTCCTGCTCCTTCAAAACTCAGATCAGACCCAATTCCTGATCCTTAAGACCTCAGATCACACCAATTCCTGCACCTTCAAACCTCAGATCACACCAATTCCCGCACCTTCAAACCTCAGATCTGCTCCAATTCCCGCACCTTCAAACCTCAGATCTGCTCCAATTCCCGCACCTTCAAACCTCAGATCACACCAATTCCCGCACCTTCAAACCTCAGATCTGCTCCAATTCCCGCACCTTCAAACCTCAGATCTGCTCCAATTCCCGCACCTTCAAACCTCAGATCACACCAATTCCTGCACCTTCAAACCTCAGATCACACCAATTCCCGCACCTTCAAACCTCAGATCACACCAATTCCTGCACCTTCAAACCTCAGATAAAACCCAATTCCCGCACCTTCAAACCTCGGTTAAGATCCAATCCTGACCCTTAAGAATTTCAGATCATCTCCAAATACCGCACATTCAAAACTCAGATCAGCTCCAATTTCTGATACCTTCAAACCTTGGATCATTCTAATTCTTGCACCTGAAAAAATCAGATCAGCAAAAATTCCTGCACCTTCACACTTCAGATCAGTCCCAATTTCTACACCGTCAGACTTTCAGACCTCAGGTCACCACAATTCCTGCACCTTCACACCTCAGATCAACCCCAATTCTAGAGAGAGAGAGATAAAAGATCCTTTTCCAGACCCAGGACTTCAGTGCATCACCCTCCAGCAAATGTAATCCCTAGGCAATTTTCTCCAGACCCTCAGCCCTGCAGCTGCTGAGGCACTGACTACCGATTCTTGTCTCTCTGACTGTCTCCCAGGGGAAACATCCCCCTCCCCATGAGAACTGGAACACACCCCCGAGGGAAAGAACCCTCTGTATAGGCCTCCTGCACATTTATCGCCTCCCCAGCCACCGTCTGGATGCCTTCCTACAGGGATTGGCTGGGGCATGATAAATATTCAACTGATTTGTTGAATCTCCCAGCCCTATTCTCTTCTTTCTGAGGCAGGTGGGGAGTAATCAATCTCTCAGCTCAGGAATCCCTGAACAGACCACCACAATCTATCACTGCTCCACTCACTATGGTGGAGCCCAGAAACTAAATTTACCTATCTAGAGGAGGGTGCTACATACATGTCTTTAAACTTTTCTTTTACATTTCCTCAGTTACTTCTGCTTTCCAGGCCTAGGCAAATGATGTCATACATCCCAGGAGTCTTCAGGAGGCCAGGAGAGATAATTTTTTTTTCAGCTTAGCACACCCTCTTACCTGAATGCCTGAGCTAAGGGCAGATGGATTTCCAGGAGGTAAATGCTACATGAATAATCTGCCCTTACTCAAGATGGCCATGGCCAGGAATGCTAGGGGTGTGTTTTTCTCAGCAATATAAAGCCTGGAGGCATGGATGGATGCGGGTGTTTGCTTTGAATATTAAAATTGTAGGGTTTTTGGTTTATGGTGCTCAGATGCAATGTAAAGCGGAGTTCCACCCTAAAAAACATTTTTACATATTTACAGTTCTTTCATAGTATTAATAAATATTTGGGGGGAATTATTTTTTTTACTCACTAGAAACGCAATGTTGCTATGTAGTGGCTCCTAATCTGTCACTTCCGGGTCCGTGGAACTCCGCATCACTTCCTCCCCCGCCTGTGCTCCAGGGAAATGTGAGACATCATTTCCCAGGAGTTAGTGGGCAGTACTGTGAGCAAAATTTGCGTTATTTCCCTACAGGAAATGACGCGATTTAAGGCGGATCACATCTATGTTGCCATAACAATGGGGCGGGACTGTCCTCCGTCGCCGCCCGATGTTATGGCAACTTTCTAAACAATCGGCGCTACGACCGGCGGAGCATCGCGCATGCGCGAGATCGAGAGGTGCATGCTGGTTACCCAACATGCACCTCTCCATCGCAAATCCAGGAAGAGGTTGTGATTGGCCTTCACATGCCCACAATCATCATGGCAATGGCCAGAAGAGGATTTTCTTAATTGTAAGTATAAAAAAATATAAAAAAATTCAGATCCAATAGCAAACAAATGTAAACTTTATTTTGGTTATTAATGCATTATGATGGGATGCCGGAACTCCGCTTTAAATGAAATAAACCACACTACCCTAGGGACACCCCCCTCTAAAAGCACACCCTTTAAATCGTTTTTTTTAGATAAAGAGTTGATTTATTCATGCAAATTTTGCCTAAGCAGCTCAATTACTAAAAGTGAGAATAACATTTGCGGACAAATTGCAAATGTTTAAATTCATTTTTCTGAATTCACCAACACTTTAATAAAGTTCGGGTATTTGGTTGTATAAGGCCCCTTTCACACGGACGGATAGAATGGTGCTTTTAGCTGCGGATTTTTTAGTTTTCTACCGCAGCTAAAAGCACACAATGCTTTCCTATGGCCCCATTCACACACAGCGTTTAGCTGCGATTTCGTTACATGCGGTTCGGTGCGAATAGAAAAAATAGAATTGAATGCGTCCAGGTGCGATGTAGCGCAGCTATCTGCACATAACTGCAGGTAATCGCAGTGCACTGTGTCAGCTG
The DNA here is from genome assembly GCA_029206835.1 of Rana muscosa. Lineage (NCBI taxonomy): Eukaryota > Metazoa > Chordata > Amphibia > Anura > Ranidae > Rana > Rana muscosa. The sequence continues at coordinate 250,708,010 of CM055123.1, read as the reverse complement.
CGGATAGCAGCGTGAACAAAAGAAAAAAACAGGAAGCACATCAAAATAAAAATGGTTGCTATGGGGATGACAATAATGGCCAACCGCAGCTAAACGCAGCCGCATGTAAACGCACGTAAACGCAGCTAATCGCAGTGTACAAATGCAGCTGATCGCTGTGCCTGGGGTCTTGAATTTCAAAAGAAAGAAACATGCTTTTAACTGTGGCAGAACAGCCGCCCGTGTGAAAGGGGCCTTAGGCTTGTTCCTGGCACCAAAAGCACTTGGCCAAAAAAAAATACCAACTATGAGACTCAACATCAGTGATGAAGCACACACATGGAAATGGGAGGAGATAGCAGTAGCGGCAATTGATGGGCACACTGGCAACATTTGGGGCACAGTGGTGGCAATTGATGGGCACACTGGCAACATTTGATGGGGCGCAGTTGCGGCACTTGATGGGCACCCTGGCAACATTTGATGGGGCACAGTAGCGCCAATTGATGGGCAGAGTGTCAGCAATTGATGGGCAGAGTGTCAGCAATTGACGGGCACACTGGCAGCAATTGATGGGTACAGTAGCTGCGTTTGGCACAGTGGCTGCGTTTGATGGGCACAGTGGCTGCATTTGATGGGCACAGTGGCTGCGTTTGATGGGCACAGTGGCGGCAATTGATGGGCACAGTAGCTGCTTTTGATGAGTGAGTGAATAACTTGTATAGCGCTGCAAATGCGAACTTAATCGCCTCAAGGCGCTTATTTTCATCCAGTGTCGTCCTGATCCTTCAGAAGAGGTGGGTCTTAAGTTTTTTCCTGAAGGCCCGATGGTTTTCTTCCATGCAGATGTTTATGGGTAGAGCGTTCCATAGCCGTGGTCCTTGGACTGCAAATCTTTGTTCTCCCTTCGATTTGTATCGGGACTTGGGGATGTGGAGGAGGTTTTAGTTGGTTGATCGGAGAATGCGATTGGGGGTGTAGTGTTTTATTTTCTCGCACAAGTATTGAGGTGCGTTTCCTTGTGGGCACAGTGGCTGCGTTTGATGGGCACAGTGGCGGCGTTTGATGGGCACAGTGGCGGCGTTTGATGGGCACAGTGGCGGCGTTTGATGGGCACAGTGGCGGCGTTTGGGCACAGTGGCTGCAATTGATGTTTTTTTTTTTTTCAGTTTGTTTGCGCCACCCCAAAAATTTTGAGCACCAGCCACCACTGATAGCAGTACAGTATATTGTGATTTATGTGTATCCAGAATCGGTAAAGCAGGGCAGCGCTGTGATCATTGGTGGGCCTGGTGACTTGGCAGGTGGCGAAGTTCCCATGGAAGGCATAAATAAGATCTTGAGTTGAAGAAATGAGGTTTTGGGTGAAGAATGGATTGAATACAAACTGTAGTAAACTGCGGCTTCATTGTGGTCCGTGCGACCTCTTTGTTTGTGTTGTAAATTTGGGCAACGTGCCACATTTTCTGTTTCCTCCCCGAGATTACCGTCCTTTCCTGCAGATTTTTATAGGAAAATGTTGACGTTTGATTGTCTTGGCCACCATATTCTTGTGTCCCTGGGGGAGCGTCCGAGAATGACAAGTTCACAGTGTGCGACGATTACTCTGAATGAGGCTCACACTTCACATCCACGCCATAAGCTATTCTTATTTGAAGCAGAATTCCAGAATTCACCAATAAAAAATACAGTGGATATAAAAAGTCTACACACCCCTGTAAAAATGCCAGGTTTTTAAGATGTAAAAATTCAGACCAAGATAAATCACTTCTGAATTTTCTCCACCTTTAATATGACCTATAACCTGTGCAATTCAATTCAAAACAAAGTGAAATCTTTAAAGGGGGGTTTAGATAAAGAAATCTTAGAATAATGAAGTTGCATAAATATGCACACCCTTAGACTAATACTTTGTTGACGTACCATTTCATTTTATGACAGCATTTGGTCTTTTAGGGTAGGATTCTTTCAGCATGGCACATCTTGCCTTGGGAATCTTTTCTCACTCTTCCTTTCAGAAGCGCTTCCAATCTGTCAGATTGTGAGGACATCTCCTGTACACAAAGTATAATAGAAAACAAAACCCAAGCTCTACTGCTTAATAACCATGTGTTGCTGGAAACCGATGCTCCCGGCTGGGATATTCACTCCCAAAGCATACCGTATATACCCGAGTATAAGCCGACCCGAATATAAGCCAAGGCACCTAATTTTACCACAAAAAACTGGGAAAACGTATTGACTCGAGTATAAGCCTAGGGTGTCCATCTGCATGCCTCACTGTGCCTCACTGTGCCTCACTGTGCCTCACTTTGCCTCACTTTGCCTCACTGTGCCCAATCTCCCTACCTGATCTCCTGCGCTGTGTGACTAGACTGACGTTTAACATGGGAGTCTATGGAAGGGGTGCCCGGCTTTGAAAAATAGGTGCTCCCCGACCGTGGGTCCCCCGGACAACAAACTTTGCACACTTGTAGAGGAAGAGTGGGGCTCCATGTGTGCCATGTTTGGGGCCAAGGGGACCTACGGCCAGCCGGTAACGGGTCCCCAAATACCGGGAGATCAGGCATAAAAAGGTGACTTGAGTATAAGCCGAGGGAGGCATTTTCAGCACAAAAAAAATGTGCTGAAAATCTCGGCTTATACTCGAGTATATACAGTAAGTCTGTAATGAGTACAAGCCAGCTACTCGGGTAAGTTCCAAAATCCAAATCTTTATTTGCTACATGGTAAAAATCACAGTGGATACCGCTAACGCGTTTCGGCCATAATGGCCGTTAATCCTACTACAGCGAGAAGTGTGGTGGATCTTGCCTCGAACACTCGGTTGTAACCATAGGTGGGACATAACTTAAATAACTTTGTTGATACTATGCTATTTCATATGTCTATGCTGCATCTACACTCACTGGCCACTTTATTATGTATCGGGTTAGACCCCATTTTGCCTTCAGAACTGCCTTAATTCTTCGTGGCATAGATTCAACAAGGTGTTGGAAACATTCCTCAGAGATTTTGGTCCATAGTGACCTGATAGCATCACGCAGTTGCTGCAGATTTGTCGGCTGCACATCCATGATGCCAATCTCCCATTCCACCACATCCCAAAGGTGCTCTATTGGATGAGGTCTGGTGACTGTGGAGGCCATTGGAGTACAGGGACCTCATTGTCATGTTCAAGAAACCAGTGGGGAGATGATTGGAGCTTTGTGACTTGGTGCATTATCCTGCTGGAAGGAGCCATCAGAAGATGGGGACACTGTAGTCATAAAGGGAAGGACATGGTCAGCAACAATACTCAGGTTGGCCGTGGCGTTTAAAAGATGCTCAATTGGTACTAAGGGGCCCAAAGTGTGCCAAGAAAATATCCCCCACACCATTACACCCCCACCAGCCTGAACCGTAGATACAAGGCAGGATGGATCCTTTTTTATGTTGTTTACGCCAAATTCTGACCCAACCATCTGAATGTTGCAGCTGAAATCGAGACTCATCAGACCAGACAACGTTTTCCAATCTTCTATTGTCCAATTTTGGTGATCCTGTGCAAATTGTAGCCTCAGTTTCCTGTTCTTAGCTGACAGGAGTGGCACCCCGTGTGGTCTTCTGCTGCTGTAGCCCATCTTCCTCAATGTTCTGTGTTGTGCGTTCAGAGATGGTATTCTGCATACCTTGGTTGTAACAAGTGGTTATTTGAGTTACTGTTGCCTTTCTATCATCTCAAACCAGTCTGCTCATTCTCCTCTGATCTCTGACCTCAACAAGGCATTTTCATCCACACAACTGCCGCTCACTGGAAATTTTCTGTTTTTCGGACCATTTTCTGTAAACCCGAGAGATGGTTGTGCGTGAAAATCCCAGTAGATCAGCAGTTTTTTAAATACTCAGACCAGCCCACCTGGCACCAACAACCATGCCACATTCAAAGTCACTTAAATCCCCTTTCTTCGCTATTCTGATCCTTAGTTTGAACTTCAGCAAGTCGTCTTCACCACGTCTACATGCCTAAATGCATTGAGTTGCTGCCATGTGATTGGCTGATTAGCAATTTGTGTTACCAAGCAATTGAACAGGTGTACCTAATAAAGTGGCCGGTGAGTGTATATCTTATTTGGGCAGGAGTTTCCAATGTCTTATTGTTTTGATGTTTTTTTCTGTTCTCTTCTTACCTTTTTGTATCCTTGATTTTAATCGTCAGGTTCCACCTCTTTAATTGATTGATTGTAGAGCAGACTCTTGGATTTTTCTATATTGTGTGGTGTTGGTATTTTATTTATGCTCCTATTAAGGCCTTTACGAACAAAATGGTTTGGCTGTATCCACTGTGATTTTTAACATGTAGCTAATAAAGATTTGGATTTTGAAAGTTACCAAGTAGCCAATCTCCTGTGCACAGCCCTCTTCAGGTCACCCCACAGATTTTCAATTGGATTCAGGTCTGGGCTCTGGCCGGGCCATTTCATAACTTTGATCTTCTGGTGAAGCTATTCTTTTCTTGATTTGGATGTATGCTTTGGGTTGCCGTCATATTAAAAGGCACAATTCCTCTTCATCTTCAGCTTTCTAGCAGAGGCCTGAAGGTTTTGTGCCAAAATTGGCTGCTATTTGGAACTGATCATAATTCCCTCTACCTTGACTAAAGACTAAAAAAATCCCAAGGGTATTAGAAGAGTAGTGTTTTACAGGCTGAAAAAACCCCCCACCAAAGGCGTAATCGGGAGAGGAGCTGAAGAGCAAAAAAATAAAAAGCCATAATGCATTTCAATGGCCAGAATAAATGAATATTCTGGCCAATAGAATCTATTCTAGTGGCTGTAAACCCTTACATAATACCCGGTGAAGTGACTGGCCTCAGGTGAGACAGAGATTAAACAAATCACCCCACATAAGTTGTACCTGTTTATCTGCAGTTTTCTCTTCTCTACACCCATACGAAGTCGAGAATTTTTTAAAGCTTGTCTGAACTGTCAGAAAAAAGGGGCGGAGAGCTGAAATTACACACTGAAGAGCTCAGTGAGGAGAGCTCTGAGAGCTGATTGGAAGGAATTGACCCAACCCCCTTCACAAAGCACACAGCTGAGACTGTCAATCCGAGGTCCCTCCCCTGTCACCATTTTTCTCTTGTTGTCAGAAGTGATTCATGCTAATAGCAGAGGAATGGGGCAGCATACAGAAATGACACTGAGTGCTCTGGATGGAGACAAACTCACTATAGGTGTATAGCCGAGTTACAGTAATGTGTTATTTAATAAATATATATAATAATAATATAATATATACAGTATATGATATCACTATCTAGTATGAGGACTGCTGCAAAATGCAAATAGTGCCATATTCTTCGCTGTGTAGGTGATAAAGTCCCGTGCTCCTCTCCTTTGTGCCCTCATTCACCAGCATTTATTGACTCTACATCTAGAGTCTATTTGCTCCGTTTAAATCCGATATTTAGTGGGAATACTTCAACCGCATTCCCAGTATTGTTATTCGTTTTTTTATTATTCTTATTCCGTACGTTTTTTGGCTCTGCGTAACTCCTGCATACTTTCAGCTATTAAAACCATTCAACTTTTAAAATGTTCAGCTCTTTCAGCTAATGATGGGACTTCTTCAACTTTTTTTTTTACTTTTTAAAATATTAAGCTTTTTAACACTTTTTTTAACATTGAAGTGAAAGAGAGCATGCTTCAAATCCTTAAAATCTTCTCCCGCTCCCAAAAGTTCAGCTCCTTCATACTTTCATCTACAGAAGCCAAACAAACTTTAAAATGTTCACAAAATATTCAGCTATCCGGCTATATCTTTTCAGATTGATATCTTTTTATAGTTTTTGTGAAAAAGCTGTTTAAGTTTAGTGATCATTTCAGGAAATCGATTAAACAGAGTGTGTATTGGGCTTATTCTTTGCAAACTTTTAAAGCCAACAATTCAGTTTAGTGTCAGCTTTTCAAAATACCTTTTAAATATTCCACATCTTTCATACATTAGTGGTGGTGGTAAACTTTTTTAATGAAATGCATGTTTATTTTAAAACCATTCCTACTTTTTTCAACTATTCTCACTTCTTCATCTTTTTCTTACAGATTTAAGCTATTCATCCAGTTAGCTTTAGCAATTCAGGATTCCCACGCATTTTCTGCAGGAAATGCATTTTCTAGTTCCATCTAATTCTGCTGTTCTTGTCTCCTCTACTCCACTCGATAGATGGCAGGGTTTGGTAGTGTTCTCTCCTTCATGTAAAGAGGATTACAAGAGAATCTCCATAGTGTAACTCCATAAAATTATAAAAAAATTCACTCACAAACAGTAATATAAAGCATGCAATGTCGGTTCAGATCGGTGGCGTGCGTTCCAACGACCGGATGTAATGTCACCAGAAGTCCCATGCTTACGTGTTTTGCCCTCCCAGTGGGCATTTTTAGAAGCTTTTACATGCAAGGTGAGTCTGTCCCAGTCCTCTTGTATCTTGAGCCTCTCTCTTTGTCAGTGAGGCCACCCATCACTATAAATGACAGAGGGGAGGGCAAAAGCTTTAATTACAACAGATAGGACTTGTCCAGGATCCACTTTAATGCTCAAACACTTGACACACCTAAACGAGTGTGCAATACGCAGCTTTAGTCATGTATTTTTAAGCATCTTTTCTCATGCCAGGAGTCCTGGCATTCAGAGGGACTAAACAGACACCCTGGGGGTTATTTACGAAAGGCAAATCCACTTTGCACTACAAGTGCAAACTACAAGTGCAAAGTGCACTTGAAATTGCACTGAAAGTGTACTTGGAAGAGCAGTCGCTGTAAATCTGAGGGCCAGATCTGAAACGAGGGGAAGCTCTGCTGATTTTATCATCCAATCATGTGCAAGCTAAAATGCTGTTTTTTATTTTACTTGCATGTCCCCCCCGGATCTACAGCGACTGCACTTCCAAGTGCACTTTCAGTGCAATTCCAAGTGCACTTTGCAAAAATGACTCCCGCTGTGTGCATGAGACCTAAATGGAATACATAAGAATATGTTAAACTAGAAAAGCTACAATTTCTGGGGAAATTGTGTGAAGTGTTCTTGCCTCCACCGGTAGTCTACAACTGGAGTGGGCGGAGTAACTGAGTGGAGTGGCTTGAGTAACTGTTGTGTGGTTGGAGTGGCTGGAGTAACTGTGGAAGCTGTGTAAATCCGTAAGAAAAAGTTGAAGTGAGAATAGTTGGAAAAGTAGGAATGGTTTTAATGGTTTATTTTTTTCCAAAATGATCTTTCTTTCCCCAAAAAAAATTTTTTCAAAAAATATTATTTTTTCAAATTATTTTCTTTCCAAAAATGATTTTTTTTTTATTTAAAAATATATATATTTTTTTAAAGATATTTATTTTTTTTAATGATTTTTTTTCCCCAATTTTTTTTTTCAAAAAAATAGCACACCAATTGGGAACAATCCGCACGTTTCGTTATATTACTTGTCTATGTAGTGTAAAAGCTGTGGGAGGAGTTAGGGTGGTAAATTTGGCTATAATAAGAATAATATATATGTGAGATAACAGTAAGTGGTCTTGCTATGCAAGAACACTTAATTATTATTGACAGAAGCATTGACAGAAGAATGTTTTGTTTTTTTTCAAATATGATTTTTTTTTTCAAATATGATTTTTTTTTTTATGATTTTTTTTTCTTTCAAAAAATATTTTTTCAAATATTTTTTTTTTTTCAAATTTTTTTTATATATTTTTTTCAAATATGAGCTGTGTGGGAGGAGCAATAATGCTATAATTCCCCTCAGCATTGTGTGGGAGGAGCTATAATTCCCCTCAGCATTGTGTGGGAGGAGCTATAATTCCCCTCAGAGCTGTGTGGGAGGAGCTATAATTCCCCTTTTCCTGACAACGCTCATGCCCTGTTTATGCAGGCTCTAAGCACAGGTCAGCGTATTTTGCCTCTCCTGAATACTTGTCCTTCTTCAAACGGTCGTATTTTAAAAACTATAAATCCTACAGCAAAAATCTTTATATTGTGAGAATCACAAGACCCATACCTACATTTTAATGCATAGTATGTCTCTAAAACTATCTGGACTATGGCTTGGCTGTGGACATGTGTAGTGGCAGATAGCTGAACGTTTTGATATAAGATGTATAGGTGGGCTTGAAAATGAGGGAGTGGTGGCAGTTTAGAAATCATGTCCTGATTTTTCAGCTTTTGTAGTGTAAATGTAATGTAGTGTAAAAGCTGTGGGAGGAGTTAGGGTGGTAAATTTGGCTATAGTAAGAATAATTGCTATGCAAGAACTCTTAATTATTATTACCAGAAGCAGCTCTATATCTCATGGAGAGGGCGTAGCACAGTGGTAGCAAGCCAACCTTGTTATGTGTGTGACCAGGGTTCAATTCCAGAGCCATTGTCTCCATATTTTTTTCTTCCTCTGATTTTCCTTGTAACCCACCTACACAAATATTATATGAAAACGTTCAGCTATCCCTTCTGCCACCACAGAAGGGATAGCTGAACGTTTTTTTTTTTTTTTTCAAATATGATTATTTTTTTTCAAAAATGATTTCATTCCTATTGGGCAAATTTCAACGCAAAAACGACGATGTTTCGTGAACCATTCGGCGAAACGTTCCACAATCCGCACGTTTCGGTATATTACTTGTCTATGTAGTGTAAAAGCTGTGAGAGGAGTTAGGGTGGTAAATTTGGCTATAATAATAATAATAATAACAATATATATGTGAGATAACAATAAGTGATCTTGCTATGCAAGAACACTTAATAATGTGCCCAGAGGAGCTCCATAAATAACAAAAACGATCTAGTCCCTATTATGGCAGTGCAGTCATGTGTTTAAACAATGCACATTTCATCCACTGACAGCGATTTAATGATGAGGCCACTAATAGTTGCACTCTGCTTCCTGTTCATATAGAGGAGCCACAAGCCACCGGAACAGTACAGTGATTTCCCAGTCCAGCTGCCATCCATAAAACACAGGGGAGGAGGGGGGGGATAATGGTCAGAATTGTTATTTTGGAGGCTGTTTGCACCCATTTAGCCCTCATTCGCAATGAATGCGGCTTTGAAATCGTGCGACTTCATCTGAAATTACACGATTTCAAAGCTGCATGTTTCATGCAAGTGTAGCGGGTATACACTTTTCTGTGTGTTAAAACTGTCCGAGACACCAGTGATGTGCAGTTCCCTGCAGCCCCACGGGTGGTGCTGTCGCCGTGGGTTGGGGTTGAACCATTGCTGTGTGCTGTGCTCACTTTTTGTCCTCCCTCGGCAGCGGTATGGTGGGGCGGGGAACCCGCCGTGCTTGCTGGGAGAGGGTATAAAGGGGCCGGCCATCTTTGTGAGGGGGTCGAGTCACAGGCACCTTCAGCCTGTGGGCGGTGGTTCGTGTCGGTCCCCTAGGTGGCCTAGGCCTAGAGGACGTTCGGAGGTCGTGTTCCATCCCAGGCACCTTTAGCCTGGGGTGAGGTACTCGGGAGGAGGTCTGGAGCTCAGTGCCCATCACTGAGTTCCGCGAGGGAAGGAGATCCTAGGGAACCCCGGGAGTGGGTACCCGAATCCGGAAGGCGTAATGGACCGGTGGGAGATACTTGCTTGAAGACCCGGTGCAGCATATTGCCAGTGACAGGTGAGCCTCCCATCGGAGACCGCCTGGAAGGAAATCCCCCCTCGTTCGGAGACCGCAACCCACTTTCAGGAAGGAAAGTGGAGACTTCATTGTGTCTGGGCCTACTCGCATCCACACCTCCTTTTCTGTTCTGTTCTTTAAGGGAGTCCAACTGATTGTGTTCACTTTGCATGAAGAAGAATAAAGGAGTGTTGAACTTTAATGGTGTGGGGCTCGTTTTCTGGCAGACATTGTTCAAGGTAACTCTCTTTGGAGGCTCCAGGTGCAGAACACCGACCCGAAGGTAACATAAGAACTTTGCTTACACCACACAAACATCTGCGGTGAGGGCTTGGCGTGGTGACCCCACACTCTCTCCTCTAAGGTACCCCTAGACAAGAGAGAGACGAGCTGATAAAGAGAGGAGAGAAAGGAGGTCGCTACACAAGTTTCACCTGAAATCGACAAAAGTACGCAAAGTCGGCTTTGCATAGATTTGAACATACCCTTTGTTTCACGTGACCCTCCCTTCTAGACTGTAAGCTCTATCGAGCAGGGCCCTCTGATCCCTCTGTATTGAATTGTATTGTGATTGTACTGTCTTCCCTGATGTTGTAAAGCGCTGTTCCTTTTCCTTCTGCCTCTCCACTTTTTTTCTACCCTTCTTTCCATACCTTTCCTTCCTTTTCTCTATTGCTTTTATTCTTCCCTTCCTTCTATTTCTCTGCCCTTCAAGAGGAAGTAAAGTCTTGAATTGTACCTACAGGTAAGCCTTAGTAAACTTACCTGTAGGTACTGTAAATATCTCCTAAACTTGCACCGCTTAGGAGATATCGTATACTCTGCCGCTGATGTCATTGGCGCATGCACTTTGAAAGAACGGCCCGCTTGTGCCGTTTTTCCAGGGCCCTGCGCCGTGACCAGTGGCACTAGGGTTCCACCTTTTCTTCAAGCCAAACCCGAACACTTTAGCAGCCTGGGACACCTTTGGGTGTCCCAAGGAGAGTAGTAATGCAGTGCGCATAGCATGCTGAAGCAAAATGTGGGTGTGGCCAAATTGCTCTTGCTGACATCATCACCCTGCCCCCCCAGTGAGTCAGAACCTGCCTCCAGACAGCCACTCGCAGCTCCGGGACAGCAACAGATTTGTGTGCGACTATCTTGGTTACTTGGGGAGCCACAGCCTGGTCTGAATAATGTGTCCGGGGTTCAGTCCGCCTGAAACCCAGACACATGATTCAAAACCTGGACTGTCCAGGTGAATCCCAGACAGGTGGCAACCCCTAAGCGGCATCCACGTCCAGCGATGCATACTAGCTCATTATGCCTTTTTTTTTCGGAGGTTTACAACCTCTTTCACACAATCTAGTTATACAGAAGTGGGTAGGTATTGGCCCATTTTTAATAAGTTCATCTTTGGGAACATGTTACAGTATTCCACTCCTGCAGCTGCTCCCTGATTCCCCCAACCCCCCCCCCCCCCCCGTGATAGCAGGCCGGGGATCTTCTCACCACACCCACTGTCTGTCACTATTTGAAAAGACTGTGGCTATGTGGGGCTCCGCCCACATGGCTTAGCCATTTATTCACAGAATTCTGTGAATGAATGAACTACAACCGACAGCCTTTGCGGCTTACAGCTTGTAGTTCTCAAAGGACTACCAGGGTGCTGTTGAATGCTCTTGATAGTTCATTGAACCTTCCTGTCATTGTGTAACTGCCTGTTTGTACAAGGTAGGAACTGACAGTCTGCAGGAGCCCTGCATTGCATCTGCAGATCACCATTGCAATGCTTTCCAGGTTCCTACAAAAAAAAAGTAATACATGCCCATATTTGTACTTGCAAAAAATGTCCATTTACTTATTTCTTTTTTTAAAGGTGAACTTATCCTTTAATAAGGACATTTCCAGGAAGTAGAACTTTCCAGGAACACATTTTACAATCAGAGTCTTTCTGGCTCAAGACAAGTTGCCAACCAAAAGACTGTAAATCTCTGTGGATATTGCAGCTTGAATATACAGCATTAATCATAACTGGAGTAAGTGTGAGCCACACTGAGGATTGTTTAACGTGCTGCGGAGAGCCACCACTAACCACCGCGGCCAAATCAATTATCTCTGGTTGGTTGCAGCTCAGTTCTCATGCCGGGTGGGTGTTGGAGTAGGACTGAAGCCTCCTGCAGATTCCTCGGATCTTCATCTCATCCAAGAAACGTCAACTTTTCCAAAAGTGTAGGATGAGTTCTGGGGAGGGGAGCACGTCAGACATTTTCTGGTGTCACTCTTGGTGTGGACGGCAACTAATGCTGAAGATGATGGAAACATATGATGGCACAGGAGAACGCCAGTCTATCACCTTACAGTCTTGTTACTCCAGTAGGGTGAACCAGATCAGTCATAATGAATTGGATCTTAGAAAAAAAAATGAGAAGTTTGGTTTAAGCAATCTATGGCTCGGAGTTGTGGTGTCATACTAAGTAAAGCGGATCAGAGAATGAGTAATGTTGAAGTGAGTGAGCAGATGGTATTGTGGAGAAAGATTGGAGTGGAGTGTGGACAGACGTTGTAGGGGTGTAGTGCAGTCAGCGGGGGGGGGGGGGGAGAATTGCTGGAGAATAGAATTTAGAGTGTGGCGTTGGGGGGCACATAGCTGCTGGAGAATGTAGTGTGGACACTGGGGAGAGAGCCGCCATTGTGTTGATGGTGGAGGAAGATCAGACAATGTAATGCAGATGCTGGGACGTGGAAGACATAAACAGAGATTATAAAAGGACCAATAATAAGGTGTGGGGCAAAATTAACAATGTTCTGGGGACCTAATGGATCCTAAATTGAAGCACCATTCCATGAATTAACAATCCGAATACCAATTTATTCCCATGTAAGCTCTAAAAGGGCCAACATGTTTCAGAGATCGGAAGCCTCCCTCTTCATCAGGGCTTGAAGATGAGTAAAGCCTCATACACACGATCGGACTTCCATCGGACAAATCCGTGGATATTTGTCCGAAGGGCGTTGTCCGTGAACTTGTTTTTTTTTTTTTCCAATTAACGGTTTTTATTTATATAAAGCAGTTCACAAGTCACACAAACAGTACAGGAAGATGTGAACTTGTTTTGCATACAGACTGCAGAACATTTTCAGCCAACATACACCAAACTATGTGGTTTTTCAGCTCTTTACCGCCACCCTTTGGGCAACTTCTGCTATTGTTGTCTGATGTTTAGCATTGGTTCTGAGAATGCGTGTTTGTACTTGTAGATTTTATTCCGACAGACTTGTGTATAAATGATCGGATAATCCGACGGAACACATTTGTTGTCGGACAATTTGAGAGCATGCAAAGCCAAAATTTTTCGTCGTAAATTCCGACAACAATTGTCCGATGGGGCATACAGACGGTCGGATTATCCAACAAAACTTCGGACAATTGTTGTCGGAATATCCGATCGTGTGTACGGGCCTTAACAATTAGGGATGCACCAATACGATTTTTTTTACAGCAAGTATGAGTACCGATATTTTTCTTTTTAGTACTCACCAATACCAATTACCGATACCTGCCGGTAAGACCCCATTCACACAGGGGCGACTCGTCAGGCGACTCAGCCGCCTGACAAGTCGCGTCCCGTTCTGTACAATGGAACCGTTCTAATAGGAGCGACTCAAGTCGCTCCGACTTAGAAAAAGGGCGACTTGCATTGACTCCAATACAGAAGTAATTTTGCAAGTCACCTTTGAATTCGTCTTCAGATCGCCCGGCAGAGTCGCGGGACAAGTCGTGCCGCCCCTGTGTGAATGGGCTCTAACTGTTTTTTGTTTACACTTCAGCTGTCAGTGATGGTACAAAGCATTGAAAAGTTATTTACAAATGAAAAAAAAAAATGTACGGTAAATGTTGCGCTTTTTTCAATGTGAAACGTGTAAATATATGTTAAAGGTGTAAAAATATTAACGAACAATGCAAACAAATACAAAAAATGTTTTAAATTATTAATGGTTTTGTTTATAAAATAAAAGTGGAAAAAAAATAAGCAGGGAAATTAAATAGAGAAGGAGAAAAAAGTGTTAATTAGGGCTGATTAGAGTAAAGGGTTATTAAGGGGTAAACAGAGGAACATTTCATAAAAAAAAAAGGTTCACACTGTAGCGATGCGGGAACCAGCGCAATTCCAGTGCCGGTTTCCGCATCGCATCTCTCCCACAAGCAGTTCACACTGCCCTCTGCGAACCGCTGCGGTTAGTCAATAAAATGTTGATGAAACCCCCAAATCGGTTCAGATCGCCGTGTGAACGACGATCTGCTTTGTTTACCTAGGCAGACTGCCAATCTGCCTCTGTAATGAATGATCGGTGGGTGCTGGCGGACATCGAGTCCGCATTACCTGCTGATCGTCTCCCGCTGTGCATAATCACTTTTGCGCCCACTACCCGGAAGTGCGGGTTTAAGTATATATACGTGATCCTGCACACAGCTGCCCTGTAGCAGTAAAACTTCTATAGGACGGACGCATATCATGTACCAAAGGCCTGCATGCGGCCCTCAGGGCACAGGTTGGGCACCAGGGTTTTAGAGGGATCCCACAGGTATGGTAAATACATAATTACACGGGCCCGACCATTTAGAGTAGTGCATTACAGCGGGTTGTGGTGGACTACAACACACGTGTGGTAGGGTGTTAAGAATGAATGACACTGCAGCACCGGCACTTTGCACGAGCTAGAGCTCACATTCCCGCATCACAAAGTTATAACCCGGCTTTAGTGGAATCCTGAAAACAGTCCTTTACCAAACACACAGTCCTGGTCAGATTCCGATCTGATGGGTGCAGATCATGGATGGTTTCTAAACGTTCCCTCAGCCCCTTCGGAGTCTGTCAGTGAAGGGGTTATCCTCCACTAGACTCGATTGTGCCAAATATATCTCCCAATTTTCCGTGGAGTTCTTGTGAAGCGCAGAGAAAGCGGTGAGTCATATCAGAGTGGGGGGGGATGCAGTGATCCAGAGGGGTCACCCCCCCCCCCACCCTTCTACTGACAATAATGCAGAATACAGAGCTGGGATCTGTCCCTCTGTTCCCACACAGTTCCTGTGACCCCAGAAAACAAACAGACGCATTATATAGAGCAGTGACGGCCCAGCCGAGACCTTTCCACGCTGCTAATCGCCACCCTCACAATGCAGAGCCATGCTGTGTGCAAACAGACCTCCGGCAGAATGGAACCATGAATTTATATTCTATATATTATTCTAGATTAAATATACTGCCACTGTGCAGAGTCTATACATAGAGGAAGAACAGATACTGAGAATTACACCCAGCATACAGGACAAGAGAAGTAGTACTGTGCAGAGTCCATATATATAGAATAAATACAGATACTGAGAATTACACCCAGCATACAGGACAAGAGAAGTAGTACCGTGCAGAGTCCATATATACAGAATAAGAACAGATACTGAGAATTACACCCAACATACAGGACAAGAGAAGAAGTACTGTGCAGAGTCCATACATACAGAATAAATACAGATACTGAGAATTACACCCAACATACAATAACAAGAGAAGTAGTACTGTGCAGAGTCCATACATACAGAATAAATACAGATACTGAGAATTACACCCAACATACAGGACAAGAGAAGTAGTATTGTGCAGAGTCCATACATACAGAATAAGAACAGATACTGCGAATTACACCCAACATACAGGACAAGAGAAGTAGTACTGTGCAGAGTCCATACATACAGAGTAAGAACAGATACTGAGAATTACACCCAACATACAGGACAAGAGAAGTAGTACTGTGCAGAGTCCATATATACAGAATAAGAACAAATACTGAGAATTACACCCAGCATACAGGACAAGAGAAGTAGTACTGTGCAGAGTCCATACATACAGAGTAAGAACAGATACTGAGAATTACACCCAACATACAGGACAAGAGAAGTAGTACTGTGCAGAGTCCATACATACAGAGTAAGAACAGATACTGAGAATTGCACCCAGCATACAGGACAAGAGAACTAGTACTGTGCAGAGTCCATACATACAGAATAAATACAGATACTGAGAATTACACCCAACATACAGGACAAGAGAAGTAGTACTGTGCGGAGTCCATACATACAGAATAATAACAGATACTGAGAATTACACCCAGCATACAGGACGAGAGAAGTGGTACTGTGCAGAGTCCATACATACAGAATAAGAACAGATACTGAGGATTACACCCAGCATACAGGACAAGAGAAGTAGTACTGTGCAGAGTCCATATATACAGAATAAGAACAGATACTGAGAATTACACCCAACATACAGGACAAGAGAAGTAGTACTGTGCAGAGTTCATATATACAGAATAAGAACAGATACTGAGAATTACACCCAGCATACCGGACAAGAGAAGTAGTACTGTGCAGAGTCCATATATATAGAATAAGAACAGATACTGAGAATTACACCCAACATACAGGACAAGAGAAGTAGTGCTGTGCAGAGTCCATATATACAGAATAAGAACAGATACTGAGAATTACACCCAGCATACAGGACAAGAGAAGTAGTGCTGTGCAGAGTCCATATATACAGAATAAGAACAGATACTGAGAATTACACCCAACATACAGGACAAGAGAAGTAGTACTGTGCAGAGTCCATATACAGAATAAGAACAGATACTGAGAATTACACCCAACATACAGGACAAGAGAAGTGGTACTGTGCAGAGTCCATATATACAGAATAAATACAGATACTGAGAATTACACCCAACATACAGGACAAGAGAAGTAGTACTGTGCAGAGTCCATACATACAGAATAAGAACAGATACTGAGAATTACACCCAACATACAGGACAAGAGAAGTGGTACTGTGCAGAGTCCATATATACAGAATAGGAACAGATACTGAGAATTACACCCAACATACAGGACAAGTAAATTGTCACCTGTATACTTCTATATGCAGTAATTAATATTCTGTGCTGCTGGTCATTTTTGGAGTTTTAATGGGAGAGGAATTTACGCTTTTTGACCAGGAATACCAGGAAAATTGTCCTTGCATTAGGAAGAAGTGACGGACACTCTGGAACATTTTTTAACCTGTTTGGCAATGTTTGGAATGTTTTTGGTTCGGAGCCGATTGTTTATACGGAACTGATCTCATCGGTGGAGTCATTGGAAAGATGGGAAAGTCTTATATTTAGTTTCCCTGATCGATGACCCGCAGGTCCTCTACACACACACACGTCATGTGCTATCTGTGAAATAAAACATGCAGGTCTTCTGTCATTTCCCTGCTCAGCCTGTCATTTTATCCAGGAAGTAAAGGAGGTGGGGGAGGGGCAGGGGAGTTTATTATGGTCTAGACTTCAAAGAATTATATTCTTGTCTTTTTTCTCTCTTGTTTCTCCTCCGGCTTTGAACTGATTTTCTGACTTTGACTACAAATTCAGAATTGGAAGTGTAATTTTCCCGTAGTCTTGTTAAAGCTGAACTCTGGGCACAAACTTTCATTGAAATATTTCTCTTTTGCCACAAAGGATATAAATTCACAGCTATTACTGTACTATATATATATATATATATATATATATATATATATATATATATATATATATGTTTGTGCAGAGAGCAGAGCTGTGGGAGGGGCCCAGCAGGCTCTGCCCACCACATGCTGCCTACAGAAAACTACAGGAGGCGGAGACCAGACCAGTCACCCTGCACAAGGAGAGAGAGCAGCAGTGAGCGGTCTTTATTACAGAAAGTAAAGTCTCACACTGGATTACTACACAAATCCAGAAAGAAGAACACACCAAGATTCAAGGAAGAATACACAAGATGAAAGTATGAAAATTATATTTATTTGTCCCGGAGTTCAGCTTTAAAATGCGTTCACTTAAGACATCCAGTCATGTGCTTGTTCCTGTCCAAGTGTAACTCATAGGTTAGGGTTCCCACTTAAGTTGTTGGGGCATGTGGACAAGAGGGGCAGTCTCTTTGTGAAAGTTGGCAGCTTTCTGGGAAAGGATCCCAGCTTTATTATTTTTTTCCTATGGGCAACCACTCATATTTTTACCAGTCAAATGGCAACCATACTCCCCAAGAGTAGAGGGACTCTGCTTTGATTGGGTGATGGCAAGCTTTGGATACCACTAGGAAGTCCAATTCCAGTTGCAAACTTTTTTTTAAAATCATATCTCTTGCTTTTCTAAAAATATGAATAGAGCTCTGACTCCTCTCTGACCCTGTCCCCCACAGGCTTACCACTCTGCGATCCAGCGCCCGTTATCTCCCGGGTTTACTGACAGTACCAGTTTTGGCAGAACCCTTCTCCACATTACAAGATCTCCACTCATGCTGTGTTTTCTTGTTTCTTCTGCAAAATAAATGTATAAAAACTTTTATTAGTTTTGACCATTTTGGTGTTTTAATCCCGTATATCTTTTATCCTATTGAATTGTCCCAGGAGTATATGACTTTGCAAGTCCCCAATCCTTGGAAACCTTTGTCGGAAAGTTCTGGCTGGCTTCTTCCATTTCCACATTTGTTGTTCAAGAGGAAGTAAACCCTGATGGTTTTTACTTCCTCTTTATTTCCCTGAAAAGGTAAAGCATAATGGGCTACTATGCATCGCATAGTAGCCCATTATGTGTCCCTTACCTGAAACCGAAGCCTGCGATGTCACCGCTGTCCTTACTAGCAGCGAGCGTCCATCTTCACCCCTCTTCCTTCCGGGGCCACGAACTCCAGCTCTGTGACTGGCCGGAGTCACGTGACGTCCCTCCCGTGCATGCGCGCGGGAGCCGCCAATCACGGCATGACCCCTTTAGAAACGGCATCATCGCCGTTTCTAAAGTGTGCCTGCACCATAGACATCGACGCGCGGCTCTATTGTAAATATCTCCTAAAACGTGGAGGTTTAGGAGATATTTCCACCACCTACAGGTAAACCTTAATCTAGGCTTACCTGTAGGTAAAAGTGGTTGTGCAGGGTGTACAACCACTTTCAGAGACCAGTCACAATTGTGCATATGACAATCCATGCTAAAATGCATGTTCATTAACACAAATGAAAAAAGTGTGGCTGCCTATCACTCCTAAGGGCCAATAGGGAGGTGCTTCAGGGATCTGTCTGGAACATTACCTTTTCCTTAAAAATCAAGTTGTGCCCCATTTACATATCTGGCGGTCTTGCCCAGAGGTTAGTAAATTCTGGACAGGCACCTTCCACATTCTTTCCACACCTGAGAAGACCACTATCTCCCCAGATCCTGTGCTAGCAGTGTTAAATAAATGGAACAGGCGCATCTGAGCTACTACCTCCTGTGTAATGCCTGGTGATCCTCAAGAACACAACACTCAGCCCGGGAAGTCTCTGAAAACCTCCATGTATAATTCATGCAAAAAAAGGAAAAAAGCTGGTGCCGAGGATGTCGGCTAAAAGATCATTTTATTATTGCAGATGAACAACAGTCAAAAAAGATAATGCATTTCAGCCATTGGGCCAAAATTAGGCCTTGATGGCCGAAACATGTTGGCTTTTTTGACTGTTCATTTGCAATAATAAAACAATGTTTTAGCTGCCTTCCATGGCACCAACTGTTGAATAAATGCCTGTCTGTGCTAAAGCGAGTGCAATTCAAGCTTCTACTACAAGTCATGATCACATGCAAGCAGGCTATTCTGAAAGTTTGGAAGACTCCAAAACTCTGTTTCCTTGAAACCAAGCATATAAAGAACTGACAACCATGGATGGACCACTTCCAGCCGCCGAGCTTTGACTCTCTTCACTACTCGAACCCTGAATAGGAAAATTACCTAATATTATCCTAGCTTCAACCACACAATATTCTATACTTGTCAACCCAAGAAAGACCCTGTATCCCCCATTTTCCCATTCATTACCCTGCTCCCCATTCACTTCACTTTTCTTTTTAGCTCCTCCCCTGGACTCCTGTTACGCTTAATAATTTTACTTCAGGAATAAGAATATAATGTTCTAATACTGAACAATTCCGGAGTCAACGACTACCTAGGAATACATTATTCTTCTAGTACAGTGATATATACTATATTTCTGAATTTTCTTGATTGTGAATGACTTTGTATATAATTTGTATTTTGGACAATGTGATTCTTTTTTTTTTTTTCTCAATACAAAAAATAGAACCAGAAAAATCTAATTTTCATAAGGAATTTGATAAGGAAAGTCTGTTTGACTTGCCTTTTGCCTGCTCTCAATAGGACACACTGCATCTAAAGAAATGGGGTGAAACGCAAAGCTGGTTAAACGCAGCTTCTGAACTGGTACTGCTTAAGTAAAAGCCTATGGGACTGTGCTGACCTGTGTTTGACATGCATTCCAAAGGCATTTAAAAACACAAGAAAACGCTTGTCGACGTAAGCCCTATGAAAGGTCCTGATGAGAGGGACCTAGAACTTGATTTTTAAAAAGGAATCAGGAGTTCTGTGTGTAGCTTCCACATGTCTGCTGAGGTGATTGATAAATGTGACAATCTTATAGCAGTTCAGTTGTAAAATATTTAAGGCTAATCATAAGCAAGTGACACTCTGCTTATAACTGATGACACGCTGCTAGGAGCAGCAATGGGTCGCTCAGGCATGTTTTACCACAATGCACAGAAATATACATGGTGCTTATTGAGGTGCTGCAGAGCCCTTAATTTTTAAGGGCACCCCAACGCACATGTGTTTTAGTGCACCACAACACATGGAAACGCACTACTTTGCATTGTGGTATACTGCCTTTCGATAAGGGTACATGCACCTTTTTTGGTGGGTGCAATTTAGTGCACTAGGGAGCCCATTCAATTAAATGGCTTGTAATTATTGGCAATGGCAATTAAACAGGAGAATTCTGCATCTGAAGCCACTGTCCACGGCAATCAATCAGCTTCTATCTTTCATGTGTGAACAACCTGAAGATAGAAGCTGATTGGTTGCCAACTTGCCATGCACTGCTAAACCAGATTCTATCTTTTGAATTTTTGATAAAGGAGCAGTAATGGGTGCCTCATTCATGCCATAGCACCCATTATCGCCCTATTGAAATCTTCCTGAGAGCAAGTCTTTACATTGCAGTTCTAAGGAGAAAAGTGAAGAGTTACAAGTATATTACCATCGCCATCAGATGAGGACTGTGGTGAATTCTAAATGTTGGAGAGACCATACAAAGAGGGCTAGATATTCAATATCCCTTCCTGTTATTCTTGGGAACATATCTACCCATGTGTGGCCAAACAAATGTCTGCTGTACTCCACTTTGTACCCTGGTTGGGAGTTAACCACAGAATTCTACCCATGACTCACTTTGCAGGACTGAGTGGAGTTGTCCTTGAAGGCTGATGTAATGGAGAATTTCTGTCAGGATGCTGAGAGTGGAGATTTGTGTTAATGTGCAGCTGACATAGTGAATGACGATTTCTATTGTGTTTCCATCACAGGTCCAGGAGACAGTACAGGTGTCTGCGGTCAAGGCTGAATCTCCGGAGGGGTACTATGAGGAGGCTGAACCCTATGATGCATCCGTTAACGGTACTTAATTTTTTACTTTTGTATGTCCTAAATCTCTAAAGTCTGAGGTCTCTCCTCTGAACTCAAAATTGACTTTTTTGTTTAGCTTAAATATATAATGAGGTTATTTGCATTCAATTATTGACACTAGGTAACAATGACACCTCTTTTATAATAAGATGCTCTTCAGGTATTTTTCCCCTTTATTTTCACCAGGTGACGTAGCCAGTGCCACATTGTCTGTCCCAGGAGAAGCAGTGTTGTCACCCTAAGACAGGACTACAGAACACCTCTCCTTCTCATCTCCATAACATGGGAGGTGTTTTGTAGTCCTCTGAGAGAGCTGGGAACAATGTAGCTGATAACAGTCAGCACAGGCAGAGAGCACAGGAAGTTATCAGCTCAACAAGATTTTTTTTATATATATATGTTATTAGCCCTTTTTCCATCTGGCTTTGATTTTCTTGTTTTAAATATACCGTGGCTTCATTGGTCCCATGGATAGGTGCACCCCATGTGTGGAACATCAAAATTTAATTATATGTTCAATTGATTCACGTTTACTTTTTTCTGATTGGTGGAAGATTTCATCCATCTCCTTTTTAAACACAATTTTTTATCATTGTTCACTTAGCTATGAATAAGCATCTCATGATGCGAAATGCATTAGCCACCCTTCTCCTGTTGTTCACTTTTTATTTTTAACTGTACAGTTTTGGATTATTTTGATTTTATTCACTAAAGACGTCATTCAACGGAGTGCGGAAGTCAAGGATACTTTCTTATCTCGGCTCAACAAGATTAATGGGTATTTTTTTTTGCACTTATCAGGTATATAACAGAACACCTTTAATGAGATATTTAACAGACCACAAAAGGAGCAAAAAAGCAAAAAAGAGAAATTCATGTACACTGTAATTGTTCTCTACGATGTATGGGCCGGGTTTATATTATCGCAAACAAAATATTGTAGCTGTTGATAGGTGACTTTGGGCAAAGTCAGCAGTGTTCACATGTACTATATTGTTAAAAGTATTGGGACACCTGCCTTGCATGCACACAAACTTTAATGACATCCCAGTCTTAGTCCATAGGGTTCAATATTGTGTTGGCCCACCCTTTGCAGATATAACAGCTTCAACTCTTCTGGGAAGGCTGTCCACAAGGTTTAGGAGTGTGTCTATGGGAATGTTTTATGGGAATGGCTGACACCTTAAAAGTTCCCTTCACTAAAAAAACAAGCCCACACCATAATCCCCCCTCCACCAAATAATTTGGACCAGTGCACAAAGCAAGGTCCACAAACACATGGATGAGCGGTTTGGGGTGGAGGAACTTGACTGGCCTGCACAGAGTCCTGACCTGAACCCGATAGAACACCTTTGAGATAAATTCGAGCGGAGACTGCGAGCCAGGCCTTCTCGTCCAACATCAGTGCCTGACCTCACAAATGCGCTTTTGAAAGAATAGTCAAACATTCCCATAGACACACTCCTAAACCTTGTGGACAGACTTCCCAGAAGAGTTAAAGCTGTTATAGCTGCGAAGGGTGGGCCAACTTAATATTGAACCCTACGGACTAAGACTGGAAGGCCATTAAAGTTCATGTGCGTGTAAAGGCAGGCGTACCAATACTTTTGACAATATAGTGTATGTTCACTTCCCAATGATAAATGTCATTGTGCCAGGTCTGTGCTGTGATTATTATACGACTATTATACGATTATTATATTATTGTTTTTAAATTGTGTTCACAAGTCACCAAACAGAGCTCAGGGCTGTCAGTGTTATTTGGAGCATCAGTGAAGGACACCGGTCTGCCAGGGATGAGTTATTTACTTCTAGAGAAAATATCAACTTCATTTAAAGGGATACTAAAGATAGTTTTCTTAGCTGAATTGTTCCTAGCAGCAGAAAATGCAAATATCTTTTACATTTACAGCAATCAGCCATAACTACTGACAGATGAGGTGAATAACTTTAATTATTGCTACACAATGACACTTAAAAGTCAGTGGAATAAGGCAGCAAGTGAACATGTTGTCCCTGAAGTTGATTAGTTGAAAGCAGAAAAAATGGACATCACAGTTTGTTGTGTATGGGGCTTTGTAGCTGTGGTCAGGGTGTCCATGCTGACCCGTGTTCACAGCCAAAAGCGCCTCCAATGGGCACATGAGCATCAAAACTGGACCACGGAGCAATGGAAGAAGGTTGCCTGGGCTAAAGAATCACATTTCTTTTTTTTTTTTTCTTTACATCTAGTGGATGGTCGGGTGTGTGTGTGTCGGTCGCTTACCTGGGGAAGAGATGGCACCAGGATGCAGTATGTGAAGAAGTAGTGTAACATGCAAAACACAATCAATCCCCCGAAACATGATTTTTTTTTATAATCCACTATTGGTAAAATAAGTGTCAAAATCAGATCAAGCAAGTCCAAGGTGCAAATAAGTCCACAGTGTACAGATCCCAAAAAAAAGTGAATGATCCAAAA
Source organism: Rana muscosa (assembly GCA_029206835.1). Taxonomy (NCBI): domain Eukaryota; kingdom Metazoa; phylum Chordata; class Amphibia; order Anura; family Ranidae; genus Rana; species Rana muscosa. Next base: position 250,684,382 of record CM055123.1, on the reverse strand, counting down.
TCTTCTTTCCATGATTCCCATTGTGCAATAATAGTGACACTCCACCAGGTGACAAATCTTCTCACCTCCAAGTTCTGACCTCAGTAATACAGACCTGCTGTATAAAAACGAAAGAAGGGAACGCATAGTGCTCACTGATGGTTTATTTAAAATTAAATAAAGGAATATAAACGCTCACAAAAAAGAATAATTCTCGCTTATAACAAGGCATACCTTACTGAAGAAGCCCCGGCTGGTCGGACGTAATGCGCATGGGGGGGGGGGGCAGAGTCACACACCAATGACGTCATCACGCTTTCAGTGGCGCAGCTAATACAAAGAGTGGGGCGCGATCCATCTATGGGATCTGAGTGTTGTCAGTGGAGTAGGTCTTATTATAAGCGAGACTGCACCATATTTGCACCTTGGAATTGCTTTATCTGGTTTTGACACTTATTTTACCATAATGGATTATCACATTATTTATGTTTCGGGGATTGACTGTGTTTTGCATCTTACACTATTTAACATTTCCATTATGAGATTGTAGATATTTGATGTGTGAGATTTATGTATTTTTTTGGGTTGCCCTACACTGCTTTGTATTATTTGTTCGTTTTTTATTGCTGTCTGTGTCCCCATTAGGGGAATTCACCCTCTCTATTTCTCTTTACCTTTATTACTATAAGGGAAAGCAAATCTGTTGTCCCCAGAACAGGAATAGAGGGGAAATCTTTCAACGGGGACACTAGTTTGGTGTTACCAGGGATTCCCTCACTTTGAAGGGATTTCCTCTCACTTCCTGTTTGGCTATGGGACAGGAAGTGAAGGGAAATCTCACCAATGGGACACAGATGGCATAAAAAACATGGGTTTCTCTTATTCAGCCAAGTATAACTAAAGGCAAAACTTTTTTTTTTTTCTTTTCTTAGTTTTGGATAGATATTAGAACTCACTGTCAGGTTTATGTTGCTGTCTGTGTCCCCTTTAACCTCTTGCTGACCAGCCGCCGTCATTATACAGCGGCAGGTTGGCACGGCTGTGCAAACAGCCGTAGTTGGCCGCTTTAGGAGGTATAGGGGGGCGCTACCGCGGCGCGACACCGGAGCTGATGCACATGGCTGGCGGCCGCGATGTCCGCTGGCGACCTGCGATCGCTACTCAGAGAGCAAGAACGGGGATCTGTCAATGTAAACAGACAGATCCCCGTTTTGTCAGGGAAGTAGAGAGAGATGCTTTGCGGGTGCTTTTAACTCTTTATTCGGCCACTAAAAATCTCCCCGCTAGCGGCCGAATAAAGGGTTAAAAGCACCCGCAAAGCGCCGCTGCCCATTGATTTCAATGTGCAGGGGTGCTTTAAAAGCGGTGTATACACCGCTCCTAAAGCGCCCCAAAGATGCTGCTTGGTGGACTTTTTTTTAACGCCCTGCCAGCACAGCGCCCCAGTGTGAAAGCACTCAGAATCTCACACTGGGACTAAAGATGAGGCTTTACAGGCGCTATTTTTAGCGCTAAAGTGCCTGAAAAAATTTTTGTAGACGCTATAACTTTTGCGCAAATCAATCAATGTACGCTTATTGCGATTTTTATTTTTTTTGCCAAAAACATGTAGAAGAATACATATTGGCCTAAACTGATGAAGAAATTTATTTATTTTTTATTTTTTGGGGGATATTTAATTTAGCAATAAGTAAAAAATGTTTTTTTGTTTTCAAAACTGTCGCTCTTTTTTTGTTTATAGCGCAAAAAAATTAAAACCGCAGAGGTGATCAAATACCACCAAAAGAAAGCTCTGTGGGGAAAAAAGGACGTCAATTTTGTTTGTGTACAGCGTCGCACGACCGCACAATTGTCAGTTAAAGCGACGCAGTGCTGTATCGCTAAAAATGGCCTGGTCAGGAAGGGGGTAAATCCTTCCGGGGCTGAAGTGGTTAAGGAGACTCACCCTCTCTATTTGTCCTCCACCATCACTGAGAGTGAAAGTGACAGAAAATCCCACATCTTGGGTTGTCCCCAGAACAGGAATAGAAAGGAAATCCTTCCTTAGTTGTCCCCACTGGAAGATTTCCCATCATTTTCTGTTTTGGCTATTGCCCCGTACACACGATTGGTTTTCCCTTCGGAGAAACTGCGATGAGAGCTTTTTGCCGGGAATTCCAACCGTGTGTATGCTCCCTCGCAGTTTTTCCGACGGGAAACCTGCCGGAAAAAAAAAGAGCAGGATCTCTTTTTTTTTCCCATCAGGAAAAAATCCTAGGAAAGAAAAGAGCCCTGGACTGCCGCACTCTGTATAAACGATTTATTTTCAAAATTCCAAAATTAAAATCCAAAGTTAATCCATAGATTCAAAAGTCCAAAAACAGAAAACTGACATGCAGGGGTGGATGGCTGGCGCGTTTCACATCAAAGAGATGCTTACTCAGCTATGAGTAAGCATCTATCTTTGATGTGAAACGCGTCAGCCATCCACCCCTGCATGTCAGTTTTCTGTTTTTGGACTTTTGAATCTATGGATTAACTTTTGGATTTTAATTTTGGAATTTTGAAAATAAATTGTTTATACAGAGTGCGGCAGTCTAGGGCTCTTTTCTTTCCCATGCATTAGTGCAGAGCCAGCACCTGTTCCAGTATCAGGGCGGGAGCATTCCTTGGAGGTTCACAGCTTGGAGCGGTACACACCTTTCACAGGAAAAAATCCTAGCAGGAAAACCGTTCGTCTGTATGCTTTTCCGACGGGTAAAAAAAAACGTGCATGCTCAGAAGCATAGAACTTAATTTTGTCGGCTCGTCATAGTCTTTTACGTCACTGCGTTCTTGGCAGTCAAAAGTTCACCGGACCGTGTGTATGCAAGGCAGGCTTGACAGGAATTCTATCGGGAAAATCATCATTTTTTTATCCGACGGGAAAACCGGTCGTGTGTACGGGGCATGAGAGACTGAAAGTGAAGAGAAATCTTCCTAATGAGATACAGAATCAACAAAAAAAAACAAAAAACAAACAAGCAAAAATAAAAAGATAGGGGCTATAACCATACTTTATCCAAAATGAAAAAAAAGTTTTGCCTTTAGTTCTAAGACCCCTTTCACACTGGGGCGGGCAGGTGCGGTGGCGGTATAGCAGCGCGATTTTCAGCGCTGCTATACTGTCGTTCTTACCGCGGTATGCGGTCGCTAGGGGGGTTAATTTAACCCCCGCTAGCGGCCGAAAAAGGGTTAATACCGCCCGCAAACCGCGGCTATTGCCGCGGTTTGCGGGCGGTATTACCGCGCTGTCCCATTGATTTCAATGGGAGACCGCGGTAAAGGAGCGGTGAACACACCGCTCCTTTACCGCTGTAAAGAAGCGGCTAGCAGGACTTTTGGAGCGGTCCTGCTAGTGCACCGCTTCAGTGTGAAAGCCTTCGGGCTTTCACATTGAAGACACAGGGCAGGATTTTTTCATGCGGTATAACAGCGCTATTATTAGCGCTAAACCGCATGAAAAACGCCCCAGTGTGAAAGGGGCCTAACTGTTTGTTTAAAAAAAAAAAAAAAAACTATCCAAGTTTGTATTCCTAGTTTTGGTAAAGTCCCTTGTCTTGCTCTCGGCCTCCTTTAAATCTCCAAATTCCTTTTTTTCTTTATTCGCTGCTGCAATCCGGGTGGGGCTGCCGGGGGACGGAGGTTTTTTTTTTTTTACCGACAGGTTTTGACTTACCGCTGCCGCAGCCTTCGGATCCTCAGACGATTGCGGGAAATTCGATCCTCTCGTGGGTCTGCGGGAAGTTCCCGCACAATCCGTGCGTGTTGGGAGGTTTGCGAACATGCTGCGTTTTTTCCTGCACTGGACTGTACTGGAAAGCTGTAAAACGCATCAAAAATGCACGAGAACGCGCCTAAATGTACCAAAAACGCTCTGGAACTCACATGTCCTTATTTAAGGTTAAGAAAAATGAGGGGGGAAAAAAAGGACTGGACTGCATCAAAAACGCACTGGAATGCAGAAAAGCGTTGGGTGTGAAGTGGCATTGCAGGGCCATTATTGGTGGAGGCAGGGCCGGCCCTACCATGGGACCCGGTGGTACCATTGTACCAGGCGGCACATTCAGGGGAGCGGCAAGTTGCCACTATCCAGTTCCGCCCACTCCACTCCCCCTGCACTCAGGGCTGGCGGTACCACTAGGCAGCCGCCTAGGGCGCAGCCATGGCCACTGGTTCCCTATCTCAATGTGTGACAGTAGTAGTCCTTGCCGCCGCGCAGTCCTGTGGAGGAAGAGGCACTGGGAGCTTGACGCAGCCTCGATCATCCAACAGTTGTTGGGTCAGTAGGTGGATCAATGTGCTCCCCTCCCCCGGCTCCTCCCCTTCTCCCGCGCTCTGCGAATCTCCTACCAAGTACCATGTGCAGAGCGCGGATAATGGCTGCCGCCGCCGCCGCTGCTGAGCAGCTCCTTGAATTCCTCTCCAGGATGGACGGCCGTAGTGTGGAAGACGTAGGTACTGTGAATGACGGTCCGCTGCCCGACACTGACAGCATCCAGTGACGTCACTCCCTGAACGAGGGAGCCCGAACATCCCTGCTACCAGCCGCCCGTGATGACCTCACACACAGCCCTAATGCTATGATGCCATCTACTGTCTCCTGTCATCATCATGCTCCTCGTCATCCCCCTGTTCCTGGCATGATCCCACCACCCTACCTCTGAGGCCTGTCTTACATTTTATCACCCCCTGTCATCTCCATCCTCCCTGTCATCTTCCTACCACCCACCCCTGTCATCTCCATATTCCCTGTCATCTCCATATTCCCTGTCATCTCCATCCTCCCTGTCATCTTCCTACCACCCACCCCTGTCATCTTCATCCTCCCTGTCAGCTTCCTACCACCCACCCCTGTCATCTCTATCCTCCCTGTCAGCTTCCTACCACCCACCCCTGTCATCTTCATCCTCCCTGTCAGCTTCCTACCACCCACTCCTGTCATCTCCATCCTCCCTGTCAGCTTCCTACCACCCACCCCTGTCACCTCTATCCTCTTTGTCAGCTTCCTACCACCCGCCCCTGTCATCTCCATCCTCCCTGTCAGCTTCCTACCACCCACTCCTGTCATCTCCATCCTCCCTGTCAGCTTCCTACCACCCACTCCTGTCATCTCCATCCTCCCTGTCAGCTTCCTACCACCCACCCCTGTCATCTTCATCCTCCCTGTCAGCTTCCTACCACCCACTCCTGTCATCTCCATCCTCCCTGTCAGCTTCCTACCACCCGCCCCTGTCATCTCCATCCTCCCTGTCAGCTTCCTACCACCCACCCCTGTCGTCTTCATCCTCCCTATCAGCTTCCTACCACCCACCCCTGTCATCTCCATCCTCCCTGTCAGCTTCCTACCACCCACCCCTGTCATCTCCATCCTCCCTGTCAGCTTCCTACCACCCACCCCTGTCATCTCCATATTCCCTGTCATCTCCATCCTCCCTGTCAGCTTCCTACCACCCACCCCTGTCATCTCCATCCCCCCTGTCAGCTTCCTACCACCCACCCCTGTCATCTCCATCCTCCCTGTAAGCTTCCTACCACCCACCCCTGTCATCTCCATCCTCCCTGTCATCTTCCTACCACCCCCTGTAATCTTCATCCTCCCTGTCAGCTTCCTACCACCCACCCACCCCTGTCATATTCCTACCACCCCCCTGTAATCTTCATCCCCCCCTGCCAGCTTCCTACCACCCCACCCCCTTAATTTACTGGTGCACATCACATATGATGGACGCAGGGACATTTTTTTTTTGGGGGGGGGGGCGCACATAGCTGGTCTTGCCTAGGGCGCCAAATTGCCTAGCACCGGCCCTGCCTGCACTGTGAGGCAAATTGCCACTGGCCAGCCCGTTCCGCCCGCCAGCCCGTTCTGCCCGCTTCACTCCCCGCTGCACTGTGAGGCAAATTGTCGCCAACTCGTTCCGCCCGCTCCGCGCTTCACTGTGAGGCAAATTGACGCCCGCCTGCCAGCCAGCCTGCTCCGCTCCACCTGTTCTGCCCGCACGCTCAATTCACCTGGGCGTCGGGCCCAGGTAAAAGGAGCGTGCGGGCAGAACAGGGGAACAGTCAGCGGGCGTGACAGTCAGCAGGTGAGCGGGCTTGCTGGCCAATCAGCGGGCGGGGGAGCAGAGAGATGACATCATCTCTCACTGCCCGCCCTGCATCGCTGCAGTTCGGCCCCCACTGTGTGGGCAGCAGAGAGATTACATTATCTCTCTGCTGCCCTCCTTTACTCTGGGACACAGCAAGTGGCAATCCGTTATGTGTGGCAGGTGACGTCATGGCAAGTGACAATCTGCAATGTGTGGCAGATGACGTGGCAAGTGACAATCCGCTATGTGTGGCAGGTGACATTGTGGCAAGTGACAATCCGCAATGTGTGGCAGGTGACGTGGCAAGTGACAATCCGCTACGTGTAGCAGGTGACGTGGCAAGTGACAATCTGCAACATGTGGCATGTGACGTCGTGGCAAGTGAAAATCCGCAATGTGTGGCAGGTGGCGTTGTGGCAAGTGACAATCCCCTACGTGTGGTAGGTGACGTGGCAAGTGACAATCTGCAACGTGTGGCAGGTGACATCATGGCAAGTGGCAATCCGCAATGTGTGACAGGTGGCACGTGACAATCTGCTACATGTGGCAGGTGACGTGGCAAGTGACAATCAGCTACGTGTAGCAGGTGACATCGTGGCAAGTGACAATCCGCAATGTGTGGCAGGTGACAATGTGCATCTGAAGGCAGGTGACGTTGGCAAGTGACACGCTCGGGGCTCCCACTGATTCTGCAATAATGGTGAGTTGAACTATTTTATTTTATATAACAATGTAATAATAGAAATAATGCACTTGAAGCATTTTTATTATTATTATTTTTTTACTAGTAATGGTAGTGATCTGAGATTTTTTTTTTGCGAGACTGCGACATTGCGGTGGACAGGTCGGACACTTTTGACACATTTTTGGGACCATTGACATCTATACAGCGATCTGTGCTATAAAAATGCACTGATTACTGTGTAAATGTCACTGTTAGGGAAGGGGTTAAATGTGTTTCCTGGGAGGTGTTTCTAACAGTGGGGGGGGATGGGAATGACTGGAGGAGGAGAGAAATCTCTGTTCCTAATCACTAGGAACAGCAGATCTGTCTCTCCTCCCCTGTCAGAATGGGGATCTGTCTATTTACATTGACAGTTCCCCGTTCTGGCTCTCTGTGGACCGATCGTGGGTGGACGGCTGACATTGCGGCCGCCGGCCAGGCACAGGTCCTTTTATACTCCTATATACATGTATAGAGCCATGACAGGTCCTTTTTATACTCCTACATACATGTATAGAGCCATGACAGGTCCTCTTTATACTCCTACATACATGTATAGAGCCATGACAGGTCCTCTTTATACTTCTACATAGATGTATAGAGCCATGACAGGTCCTCTTTATACTCCTACATACATGTATAGAGCCATGACAGGTCCTCTTTATACTCCTACATACATGTATAGAGCCATGACAGGTCCTCTTTATACTTCTACATAGATGTATAGAGCCATGACAGGTCCTCTTTATACTCCTACATACATGTATAGAGCCATGACAGGTCCTCTTTATACTTCTACATAGATGTATAGAGCCATGACAGGTCCTCTTTATACTCCTACATACATGTATAGAGCCATGACAGGTCCTTTTTATACTCCTACATACATGTATAGTGCCATGACAGGTCCTCATTATACTTCTATATACACGCATAATGCCATGATGGTCCTCTTTATACTCCTATACATGAATAGAGCCATAACAGGTCCATTTTATAGAGCCATGACAGGTCCTCTATATACTCCTTTACATGTATAGAGCCATGACAGTTCCTCTTTATTTATCATATCAAATAATGGATGTGGGGGCATTTCGGTGTGCGTGATTTTTTATTTTATTTGGGGGGGGGGGGGGGGCAGCATTTCATTCTTGGTACCAGGCAGCACAATGTCTTGGGCCGGCACTGGGTGGAGGATGGATGAAGATGTTGGATGAGGACAGGTGATAGAATGGTGTGGATTGCGGTGATTGTATCATGGTGGGTGGCGTGCGTTATGAAGTCGTGTTTGTCTCTGCGCCTCGGCTCACCGCGGTAATATAATCCGCGTTTCTCTTCCTCCATGAAGGTTTTTGTTCCACTTTGGAGGCTCGCCATTGAGAACTCCCTTCTCCTTTCATCTCGCAGCTTCCTGTTTGCAAAGACGTTCGGTGTTGCGGATTTTCTAGAACACATTCATGTCTCTGTTTAGATCTGAATGAGGTGCACAGCCCAGATCCTGTATTCCCAGTAAGAGTAGAATCTCATCTAATCATTACATCTGAACACCGGCCTTCCCCGTTGTACCGGCTCCTCTCTTGTATTGAAATGACTTACTCTGATGTCACTGCACACTGTAAGCTTCTCACCATGTGCATTAGAAGCTGCAGCAAGTCAGATGCAGCCCGCCTCATTTCCTGCCGGGAGGACGTCCAGCATCATCCAGCTCTTTCCTCCTCAGTTTTACTGTCCCTGGCCCGTTCCTTGTATTGGATTGGATTTCAGTTCATCACATGTGGGCGTTACCTAGGCTAGTCTGCAGCCCACCTAGAAACGCCCACTTCTGCAGACTGACATCCACCCAGCGAGACACTTCTTGTATCAGGGCTATGGAGTCTTGAGAGGAGTAGTGAGGGAGGGCGCTGCAATGTTTTCAGGAAGTTCTATGTACAGCCCCCTGCCATCCCCACTAGGGGGACCACATTTCCAAACTGCCATTCAGGGACACAAACCCCCCCCCCCCCACTCCTTTCCCAAAAAAAAGATGATTTAAAAACTCTCGCCGACAAAGTTTTCAGAGCAGAGGTCCCCAACCTTTGGACCGAGGGGGGGGGGGGGGGTTAGGTTGGGGGATGGAAGAATGTAGTCTTGGGATTGATCGGGAAATTTAACGTCTGGTGATTTGTCGGGCGAATGGCTGGTGTTGGTACTTAAATCATCCCGACACCATGCTTGTTATGGTGTCAGGATGATCAAATCATATTATTTCTATTACTACCTTGTAATATATAATGAAATAGTTCAACTCACCATAATGCCAAATCAGTGGGAACCCTGAGCTGGTCACTTGCCACCAGATGCAGCGTACCACCGTCACCTGCCACCAGGTACAGCTTGTCACTTGCCACTGTTGCTTGCCACCAGATACAGCATGTCACTTGCAACCATATACAGCATGTCACTTGCCACCAGATGCAGCTTGTAACTATCCACCGTTGCCTGCCACCAGATGCAGTGTGTCACTTGCCACCGTCGCCTGCTGCCAGATGCAGTGTGTGACTTGTCACCGTCACCTGCCACCAGATGCAGCTTGCCACTGTTGCTTGCCACCAGATACAGCATGTCGCCTGCCACCAGATGCAGCGTGTCACTTGCCACCGTCGCCTGCCACCAGATGCAGCGTGTCACTTGCCACCGTCGCCTGCCACCAGATGCAGCGTGTCACTTGCCACCGTCGCCTGCCACCAGATGCAGCGTGTCACTTGCCACCGTCGCCTGCCACCAGATGCAGCGTGTCCTCAGTCCCCAACCCCCCCCCCCTATTGTCAGACTGCAACACTGTATCAAGTCACAAGATTAGAGGCTGCAGCAGTGGCTGATCTGTGTCAGACATTTGTGAGCACAGTCAAAAACTTAGACAAAAAGCATTTATTTTATTGCATATATGTATCTATGGCTGAATATTATGCTCTCTTGTGCACTTCTGCTTTTAGTTTTAGCATGTGTTCCTCAGGAACAATAAAACAGGAAGGATACGAGCCCAAAGAAACTGGCAGGTGAAGGCTTGACGTAGAACTTGAGCTAAAATGTTTTAGTCTCGGATGGAGTGTGAAAGGATAAGGCTTTGTTTCCAATAGTGCGACCTGTCATGCAACTTTGGACACACAGTCGCATGACAAGTCACATTCCATTGATTTCAATGGCACCCGTTCCCATCTATGCCACTTTGGAAATGAACGACATTGAAAAGGTTCCTGCACTACTTTGATGCGACTTTTGATGCAACTTTGATCCAGAGAGTGTAAAGTTGGATCAAAGCTGCACTTAAAGTCGCCCTCTAAATCGCGTGACTTTGGGGTCCCAGTAGTGGAAACGTAGCCTTAGAGCCTCTGCCAGGTTTTTATTGGTATTGTATTAGCGCCCCTAGTGATCTCAGTGGCAGTTAGTCCCCTCCCCCCCCCCCCCAGCGTCAGTTAGTGTCAGATTGCTCGCTGCACTATCACAGTCCCACTAGAAGTCACTGATCCCTGCCATTACTAGTATAAAAAAAAAAAAATCCAGTATCCAGGGCACCCGGAAAGTATTCACTTTTTCCACATTTTGTTATGTTACAGCCTTATTCCAAAATGGATTCAATTCATTATTTTCCTCAAAATTCTACAAACAATCCCTCATAAATGACAACGTGACAGAAGTTTGTTTTAAATCTTTGAAAAAAAATAAAAAATGAAACAAAATAAATCCCATGTACATAAGTATCAAGTCTTATGTATGGAGTATGATGCTACAAGCTCGGCACACCTAGTTTTGGACAGTTTCTCCCATTCTTCTTTGCAGGACCTCTCAAGCTCCATCAGGTTGGATGGGGAGTGTTGGTGCACAGCCATTTTCAGATCTCTCCAGAGATGTTCAATCGGGTTCAAATCTGGGCTCTGGCTGAAACACTCAAGGACATTCACAGAGTTGTCCCGTAGTCACCCCTTTGTTATCTTGGCTGTGTGCTTTGGGCCGTTCTGTTTAGAGATGAACCTTCGCCCCAGTCTGAGGTCCAGAGCACTCTGGAGCAGGTTTTCATCAAGCCTGGTGCTGCCACCGCCATGCTTCACAGTAGGGATGGTATTGGCCAGGTGATGAGCGGTGTTAGTTTTCCTCCAGATATGACGCTTGCCATTCAGGCCAAAGAGTTCAATCTTTGTTTCATCAGACCATATAATTTTGTTTCTCGTGGTCTGAGAGTCCTTCAGGTGCCTTTTGGCAAACTCCAGGTGGGCTGTCATGTGCCTTTTATTGAGGAGTGGCTTCCATCTGGCCACTTTACCATACAGGTCTGATTGGTGGAGCGCTGCAGAGATGGTTGTTATTCTGGAAGGTTCTCCCCTCTCCACAGAGAAACATTGGAGCTCTGTCAGAGTGACCATCAGTTTGGAGACCACTGCTCTATAATAAGTTGTACAGTAATAGGTGCTCAAGCTGTGGCCCTCCAGCTGTTGCAGAATTATAAGTCCCATGAGGCATCGAAAGCCGCTGATTGTTATAAGCATGACTCCCATAGGCATGGTGGGACTTGTAGTCGGTGGCGGTGCGTCCATAAAGGGCTCTCCTGTCGCTCTTTCTCACCAGAGATAGATTCATGCATTGCAAGACTCCATCTATGGTCGCCGCTGCCGCCCCCTATTCATGTGGCCGGCCCCTTGACAGGCGCCAGGCATATGAATTACATCGGCGGGTGTGTTTTGGAAGCGCCTGATTAGAGCCTGTGGGCTCTAATAGGCTTCCAAAAGAGTAAACAGCGGGCGCACTGCTGTGCGTTCGCTGATTACTCAGTGGTGGTGTGTTAGACTTCCCTAACACTGACCCGCCTCTCAGCCAAATCAGGTTGTTCAGGTCTGGTTACCTGTCACCTGATTGGCTGAAACAACAGGCGCCGCTATTGGACGTCTGATGGGAGGAGAGAACAGGAGAAGCGCAGGAGACATGGAGGACACTGCTCTACGCCATCACCCGCTGCCCCACAAGACAGGGTTAGAGCTGGGCAGGGGGGCACGCTCACACTGGCAATATTTGGCACACTGGCAGCATTTAATGGGCACACTGGCAGCATTTGTTGGGCACAGTCGCAGCATTTGATGGGCACAGTCGCAGCATTTGATGGGCACAGTCACAGCATTTGATGGGCAGTTTGGGCACAGTCACAGCATTTGATGGCACAGTGACTGCGTTTTGATGGGGTTTTTTTTCAATTTTTTTCTAGTTTGTTTGCGCCCCCAAATTTTTTTAGCACCAGCCGCCACTGCTTGCAGTTCTGCAACAGTTGGAGGGCCACAGGTTGAGTGCCCTACTTCAAGGTTATGTTGGAAGTTTCTATCAACTTCATTTGTGACAAGTGGATTGAAGGCGACGCTCTCATATTCTTCTTGCACTGTAAGCCGCAATGAAACCGTCTTGTTTTGTATTTGTGGTTTTTCACCTTTTCCTGTTGAATGAAACCCCAAAAATAATATTCTTCATTAACCACTTGACCTCCCGGAAGATTTACTTCCTGACCAGGCCATTTTTTGCGATAAAGCACTGCGTTACTTTAACTGACAATCGCGCGGTCGTGCGACGCTGTTGCCAAATAAAATTGATGTCCTTTTTTCACAAAGAGCTTTCTTTAGGTGGTACTTGATCACCTCTACATTTTTTATTTTTTGTGCTATAAAACAAAAATATAAAAAATTGAATTTCTTCAATTTAGGCCAATATGTATTCTGCTACATATTTTTGGTTAAAAAAAAAACAAAAAAAACAAAAAGGGGGAAATATTGAAAAAGTTATAGGGCCCAAAAACTATGGGATATTTTTATTTACTTTTATTTATTTGTTTAATTTATTTTTTTGCTAGTAATGGCGGCGATCAGCGACTTATAGCGGGACTGCGATATTGTGGCAGGCAGTCGGGACACTAACTGATACTTTTTGGGGACCAGTGACACTAAGGCTGCATTCACACCTGAGCGTTTTGTAGCCTGGAGCCTGAAGCTACAAAACGCTAGAGGGGGAAAAAATCCATTATTCTCTATGGAGATGGTTCACATCTCCACTCAAACGCATGAAGCCGAACGCCTGAAGCGCAAACAAGTTCCGGACCCTTTTTTGTTGCGCGAATCGGGCAGATTTGGGCGTTTTAGGAGTCATAGAATGTAATGGAAACGCTTGATTCAAGCGTTAAGCGCGACAACGAGCGTTTCGACGGGCGCAAATTTGCGCGTAAAAACGCTCGAAGCGCTACGCTCAGGTGTGAATGCAGTCTAATACAGTTATAAATGTTACACTGGAGAAAAACTCTGTGATTTACAGCGCTTGCTACTGTGTAACCAGCGAATTGCAAAAATAACAATAAAGTGACAGTTTACAATCAAACCATCAAAAAAATTAAACATCAATTAATTATTGTGAAAAAAACCAAAGTATAAATATGTTGGGAAATCCGTGATGAAGTCCATGTAACAAATGAATAAATAATGACAAAAAATCGGTAATCCTCTGTAGACAAATCTCTCCTATACAGGAATAGCTTCAGCTGCGTGTAGCCCGCAATATCCAGTAATGTATGGAACGTTCCTTCCACAAGGCACAAAGAGGCATTACATTGGGATACAGGTCCCTACTAGGGATGAGCTTCGTGTTCGAGTCGAACATACGTTCGACTCGAACATCGGCTGTTCGATCGTTCGACGAAGATCGAACGATTTGGGCCGTTCGCGCCAAATTCGAGTGACGCGAACGGCCCACAATGCACTACGCCATCGCAGTGTCATCCAGGCGCTGTGATTGGCCAAGCATGCACTGTGACCCCGCATGCTTGGCCAATCACAGCGCCGGCAGCGAGGAGAGCAATGATTGGCCACAGGCAGGATGCCTGTGGCCAATTATTGCTGAGGGTGTTTAGTACACGCCCCACACTATAAAAGGCCGCCAGCACGGCGGCCTATTGTAGTGTGTTCCGGAGCAGGGATAGAGCAGCATAGGCAGGGACAGTGACTTTTATTTCTTTCTTGCTTAACCTGGATTCCTTTAGTTTAGGGAAAGAGAAGGATAGGTAGGGAGAGTGTCAGTGTGTTTTGTGCTTGTGCTATATTGTGCTTAAAAAAAACATTTTTTCTAGGGACAGAAAACTGTAGGTAGGGAGAGTGTCAGTTTCTTTCACTGTCAAAGTCCTTGTTTCTAGGGACCTGGAAGGACAGTGAGTGAATTCTCCTTGTGCTAAATTGTGCTTAAAAAAACATTTTTTCTAGGGACAGAAAACTGTAGGTAGGGAGAGTGTGTCAGTTTCTTTCACTGTCAAAGTCCTTGTTTCCAGGGACCTGGAAGGACAGTGAGTGAATTCTCCTTGTGCTAAATTGTGCTTAAAAAAAACATTTTTTCTAGGGACAGAAAACTGTAGGTAGGGAGAGTGTGTCAGTTTCTTTCACTGTCAAAGTCCTTGTTTCCAGGGACCTGGAAGGACAGTGAGTGAATTCTCCTTGTGCTAAATTGTGCTTAAAAAAAACATTTTTTCTAGGGACAGAAAACTGTAGGTAGGGAGAGTGTGTCAGTTTCTTTCACTGTCAAAGTCCTTGTTTCCAGGGACCTGGAAGGACAGTGAGTGAATTCTCCTTGTGCTAAATTGTGCTTAAAAAAAACATTTTTTCTAGGGACAGAAAACTGTAGGTAGGGAGAGTGTGTCAGTTTCTTTCACTGTCAAAGTCCTTGTTTCCAGGGACCTGGAAGGACAGTGAGTGAATTCTCCTTGTGCTAAATTGTGCTTAAAAAAAACATTTTTTCTAGGGACAGAAAACTGTAGGTAGGGAGAGTGTGTCAGTTTCTTTCACTGTCAAAGTCCTTGTTTCCAGGGACCTGGAAGGACAGTGAGTGAATTCTCCTTGTGCTAAATTGTGCTTAAAAAAAACATTTTTTCTAGGGACAGAAAACTGTAGGTAGGGAGAGTGTGTCAGTTTCTTTCACTGTCAAAGTCCTTGTTTCCAGGGACCTGGAAGGACAGTGAGTGAATTCTCCTTGTGCTAAATTGTGCTTAAAAAAAACATTTTTTCTAGGGACAGAAAACTGTAGGTAGGGAGAGTGTGTCAGTTTCTTTCACTGTCAAAGTCCTTGTTTCCAGGGACCTGGAAGGACAGTGAGTGAATTCTCCTTGTGCTAAATTGTGCTTAAAAAAAACATTTTTTCTAGGGACAGAAAACTGTAGGTAGGGAGAGTGTGTCAGTTTCTTTCACTGTCAAAGTCCTTGTTTCCAGGGACCTGGAAGGACAGTGAGTGAATTCTCCTTGTGCTAAATTGTGCTTAAAAAAAACATTTTTTCTAGGGACAGAAAACTGTAGGTAGGGAGAGTGTGTCAGTTTCTTTCACTGTCAAAGTCCTTGTTTCCAGGGACCTGGAAGGACAGTGAGTGAATTCTCCTTGTGCTAAATTGTGCTTAAAAAAAACATTTTTTCTAGGGACAGAAAACTGTAGGTAGGGAGAGTGTGTCAGTTTCTTTCACTGTCAAAGTCCTTGTTTCCAGGGACCTGGAAGGACAGTGAGTGAATTCTCCTTGTGCTAAATTGTGCTTAAAAAAAACATTTTTTCTAGGGACAGAAAACTGTAGGTAGGGAGAGTGTGTCAGTTTCTTTCACTGTCAAAGTCCTTGTTTCCAGGGACAGAGAAGGACACCTGAAGGTAGCCCTTATTGCTTTTTTCCCATCTCCCTGCAGGCCATCTATTAGAATGTCTGGAAGGCAAACAAGGAGAGGCAGACAGTCAGGAGGCAATAAAAGAGGGCAAGCAGGCTCTGTGTCTGGGGGCAACAGTGCTGGTCGTGGACGCGGTGCATTGTCATCAGCACATGGCCATGGGACACGCTTGTCCTTCTTTTCGGCAGCTGGACATGTTGAGCCACATCATGCCGAAGACTTGGTAGAGTGGATGACCAAGCCCTCCTCCTCCTCCTCATCCTCTCTCACCCAGGCTCAGGGTACTGGCAAAGCAGCTGCCAAAGCGTCCTCTTCCCTGGTATCAATGTCAGACTCATCATCAGTCACTCCTTCCCTAGACCCACCATGTCCTCCTCCTGAGGAGTCCCCCGAACTGTTTGAGCACAGTGTTGGGTACATGCTCCAGGAGGATGCCCAGCGTTTCGAAGGGTCTGATGATGAAACCCAGCTAGAGGAAGGCAGTAGCGTGAGAGCAGACAGAGGGGATGCTCAAGAAGGACACCAATCTGGCAGTCATGTTCCAGCAGCTGCAGCATACTGCCAGATTGGCTCCAGTGATGAGGAGGGAGGTGATGATGAGGTCACTGACTCCACGTGGGTGCCTAATAGGAGAGAGGATGAGGAGGAGGATGAGGAGGAGGCACATCTCCAACGAGGCAGGATGCCCTTTGGTGGCCAGCGTAAGGGCAGTACACCGACGGAATCACACCGCAGAGCTCCGCCTGTGCAGGGCGCTGCCTCTGCCCGTCATTCAAAAAGTTCCTTGGTGTGGGCCTTTTTTGAGGCTAGTGCATCAGATCGCACAGCTGCTGTTTGCAACATATGTCTCAAGCGTATATCGCGTGGCCAAAACATCAGCCGCTTGGGTACCACATGCCTGACCAGACATATGTTGACCTGCCATGCAGCTCGTTGGCAAGCCTACCTCAAAGACCCACACCAAAGAACAAAGCGGACCTCTCCTTGCACCGCATCAGCTGGGATCTCCAACCCCACTATAACTTCAGTCCTCTCTGAAACATGCACTGAGAGGAATGAAGGTGTAGAATTAGGTGTGTCACAGCCAAGTACTTGCGGCCACTCTGCTAGCAGTACACCGACGTCCGATTCTAGCAGGCAAATTTCCCTGCCCCAGCTGCTGGACCGTCGAAAGAAGTTCACTCCCAGCCATCCACATGCCCAGCGGTTGAATGCTAGCTTGGCTAAATTGCTAGCGCTTCAACTGCTGCCTTTTCAGTTGGTAGACTCGGCCCCCTTCCGTGAGTTTGTGCAATGTGCGGTTCCTCAGTGGCAGGTTCCCAAACGCCACTTTTTCTCACGGAAGGCTATTCCGGCTCTCTACCGGCATGTGGAAGGCAATGTCTTGGCCTCGCTGGACAGGGCGGTCAGCGGTAAGGTGCATATTACCGCTGACTCATGGTCCAGCAGGCATGGACAGGGACGTTACCTTTCTTTCACGGCCCATTGGGTCACTCTTTTGGCAGCTGGGAAGGATGCAGGACAAGGTGCAGTAGTGTTGGAGGTTGTCCCACCGCCACGCCTCCAAAATGCTACTACTGGTTGTGACACACCTCTCTCCTCCACCCCCTCCTCTTCTTCCTCCATGGCCTCTTCCTGTGGTTTGTCCTATGAACCAGCGGTGCTCCGTAGCCGTTCACGGGGCTACGCAAGTACGCAGGCAAAAAGATGCCATGCCGTGCTTGCGCTGGTGTGTTTGGGGGACAGAAGCCACACTGGGGCAGAGGTCCTGTCTGCTCTGCAGGGCCAGGCCGAGAGGTGGTTGACGCCACGCCAGCTTAAGCCAGGAATGGTGGTTTGCGACAATGGCACCAACCTCCTCTCCGCCCTCCGACAGGGACAACTGACCCATGTGCCCTGTGTGGCTCACGTCCTTAACCTGGTGGTGCAGCGGTTCTTGGGCAGGTACCCGGGCTTACAGGATGTCCTGAGGCAGACCAGGAAAGTCTGTGTGCATTTCCGCAGATCTTATAATGCCAGTGCTCGCCTGGCTGAGCTGCAAAAGGAGTTGAACCTGCCCAAGAACCGCCTTATATGTGACATGCCCACCAGGTGGAACTCAACGTTGGCCATGCTGCAGCGGCTGCACACGCAGCAGAGGGCCATCAATGAGTACCTGTGCGACTACGGCACCAGGACAGGGTCAGGGGAGCTTGTTTTTTTTTCTCCACGCCAGTGGGGCATGATCAGGGATGCATGCACTGTCCTGGCACCATTTGAGGAGGCCACGAGGATGGTGAGCAGTGACAGTGCATGCATCAGTGACACTGTACCTCTTGTCCACCTGTTGGAGCACACGCTGCGTGGAATAATGGACAGGGCACTTGAGGCAGAACAGAGGCAGGAAGAGGAGGACTTCCTTGCCTCTCAAGGCCCCCTTTACCCAGACAGTGTTCCTTCTGTCCCACCCATCGCACAGGAAGAGGAGGAGGAGGAGGAGGAGGAGGAGGAGGAGGATTGTGTCAGCATGGAGGTGGAGGCTGGCACTCAGCATCATCAGCAGCAGTCTTTTAGGGATGATTTACAGTCCCAAGAAACCAGTGGACTTGTACGTGACTGGGAGGAGGTGGCTGCGGATCATGTCGTCCTTAGTGACCCAGAGGACTCCGGAGCGAATGCCTCAGCAAACCTACGCTGCATGGCCTCCCTGATCCTGCAAAGTCTGCGGAAGGATCCTCGTATTCTTCGGATCAAGGAGAGGGACCATTACTGGCTGGCCACTCTCCTTGATCCACGGTACAAGGGTAAGGTTGCGGACCTTATGTTACCGTCGCAGAGGGAGCAGAGGATGAGACAACTCCGGGAGGCCTTGCAGAAAGGTCTGTGCAACGCGTTCCCAGAGACTGGGAGGTTACAAACTCCTGGTCCTGGACAACGAGTTGCTGAGGCTTCGGCCAGTCAAAGAAGGAGCGGTGGGGAAGGTGGCCGTCTGACCGATGCGTTCAGACAATTCTTTAGTCCGCAGCCCCAAAGTATGATCGGTTCCAGCAACCATCGCCAGCGTCTGATAAACATGGTGCAGGAATATCTAGGGGCAAGGTCAGACTTGGACACCTTCCCCACCGAAAATCCTCTGGCTTACTGGGTCTTGAGGATGGATCACTGGCCAGAGCTTGCACAGTATGCAATTGAGCTACTGGCCTGTCCTGCATCCAGCGTTCTTTCGGAACGCACATTCAGTGCTGCTGGAGGATTTGTCACGGATCACAGGGTGCGCCTGTCCACCGACTCGGTTGATCGACTGACTTTCATCAAGATGAACCAGTCTTGGATCACCACCAGCTACCACACACCTGATGCTGATATAACAGACTAATTGATTTTAACATGTCACATCCCTTCAAGACTGATGCTGATGCTGAGTGCCTGTGCTGTTATGTTGACTGGCTATCCTCCTCCTCCGAGTCCTCAATGATACGATTGATGATGATAGCTTGGAAGATCATTTTTGTTTATGGGTGCCGCCACCAGTGGCTAAGGCCCAATTTTTCAGCCCCTGTTTTACAGGGGCGTGTAATTACATTTTTTTTAGCAATAATTTGCCATAGGGCTCATTGCTGTGCTCCAAGTACAGTATCTGTGAGGGGTTGGAGTGTTGTGGCACCAGTGCCTAAGGCCCAATTTTTCAGCCCCTGTTTAACAGGGGCGTGTCATTACAATTTTTGAAGCAATACTTTGCAACAGGGCTCATTGCTGTGCTCCAAGTACAGTATCTGTGAGGGGTTGTAGTGTTGTGCCACCAGTGCCTAAGGCCCAATTTTTCAGCCCCTGAGGGCTTACAGTCTTGTGGCAACGCCACCACCACCACCACCACGAAAGGCCCAATTTTTCAGCCCCTGTTCAAAAGGGGCATGTAATTACAATTCTTGATCTAATAATTCACAGCAGGGCCCATTGCTGCACCCACCAAGAGTAACTGTCAGGGCTTACAGTGTTGTGGCACCAGCACCACCATCAAAGCCCCAATTTTTACTACCACTGTTCAACAATTATATGTAATTAAAATTCCTGATATAATAGTTGACAGCAGGGCGTTCCAGCACCAACCAAGAGTAACTGAGTGCTTACAGTGTTGTGCCAACACCAACAACTAAGGGGCCTATTTCTGCAGAGTATATACGGCAGGTCCCTACTTTCAAACATCCAACTTACAAACGACTCCTACTTGCAAACGAAAGAAGACAACAGGAAGTGAGAGGAAATCTACCCCTAGAAAGGAAAATTCTCTCCTGTAAGAATAAATATGGGAGAAAGGGGTCTCATCTGTACTGATGCTTTATCAGCAATCCTTGTTTCAAGAAAAACACCACATTTCAAAAACAGTTGTCATTGGGACGGAAAGTGAGGTGAAATGTTCTGAACAGGGGCACAGACAGCAAAACAAATGTTACAGGGGTGATAACCCTTACCTATGTTTCCCAAAAAGTTTAAAAATAGATTTTTGGGCTGGAGCTACACTTCAACAATGTACCTGTTCAAAATTACAAACACATTCTACATAAGAACAAACCTACAGTCCCTGTCTTGTATGCACCGCCTGTATACGGCTGTTCAGAGTATATAGGGCCTTTTTTATTTTATGTGCGGGGTTCCCCTTAATATCCATACAAGACCCAAAGGGGCTGGTAATGGGCTGGGGTAGGGGGGGGGGGGGGTCATGGGGTAGCTATGCCATTTTTCTTAAAGAATTTCATCCATATTACCGGGACCAGACATTACATTAAAGCCGCAAGCAGTTTTAAATGGCTTTTTTTTCCTTTAGAAGTGTCATTTTGTGCAGGGACAGTTCTAAACACGGGAAACACGTGGCACTTCACAGGCATACTTTAGACACCCCCCAGGTACGATATTTAAAGGAATATTTGACTTTTTTTTTTTCACTTTATGCATCATTAAAATGACTGCTCCCGAAAAACGACCGTTTTTAAAACTTCTTTTTGCATTGATACATGTCCCCTGGTGCAGAACCCGGGTTCCCAAACCCTATTTATGACAATAACATGCATAATAGTTGTTATAATTAGCACTTTAGAATTCGAACGTTCGCATCCATTGTATTTAATAGGGTTCTAATGTTCGTACGAACTTTCGGTCCGTTCGCGGGTTCTGGTGCGAACCGAACCCGGGGGTGTTCGGCTCATCACTAGTCCCTACTCACCAGACGTCGTTGACCCTCTTTGCCTTACGACAAGGGGAGTCAAATCGGGCTTGTATGGTCTCCGTGACCAAGTGTTAGGTTGGCCATACATGTACAATTTTCCTTTAGATTTACCAAAAACCATATAATATGGGGTCAAAACTAAACAACATTTTCAATTAGGCAGGCCCTTGCATTACATAGTTGAAGGTAAATCTTAAACCCCGTACACACGGTCGGACTTTTGGCCAACAAACTTCATTTTGAGCAAGTTGGACCAACAATCCGACCGTGTGTACGCTCCATCGGACAAACTTTTTTTGCTTTTTTCTTGTTTTCATCGGACAAAAGTTGGGTCTGCAAACGGACAAACTTTTGCCCAACAAAAGTCTGATGGAGCAAAGTCCTATCGTGTGTACAGAAAACCA
The DNA here is from genome assembly GCA_029206835.1 of Rana muscosa. Classification (NCBI taxonomy): domain Eukaryota; kingdom Metazoa; phylum Chordata; class Amphibia; order Anura; family Ranidae; genus Rana; species Rana muscosa. Next base: position 250,663,281 of record CM055123.1, on the reverse strand, counting down.
TCAGACTTTTGTTCGATGGACAAAACAACTAATGTTAAAATCAACCAACTAATAGCAGAAGTTGACCAAAGGGTGGCAGTAAAGAGCAGAAAAAACACGTGATGTTGCAAAAAGTTTTGGGAAAGTTTGCAGAAAAGTCCTGTGGTGTGTATGCGATGGGTTTGCCCGGCCAACTCCGTTCAGACAAAAAAACACAGAAAAGTCAGATGGAAGTCCGACCGTGTGTACGAGGCTTAAGGAAAATTGTACAGAAAGTTGTAAGAAAATTTTATAATGTATAGCCAGCCTTATACACTGACCAGGTCTCCCGTCCTCTCCGTCCGGCAGTTCAAAATACCACAGGTAAGGTCTCACAATTGGCGAGAAGAAAATGCTCCTCATAGCGTAACAAAGTTTAAAATTGATTTCAAATCCTTCAAGCAGAGTGACATCCTTACAAACATAAAAATATCCTTTGCCAGATAGCCGCATATAGCGGTTGTACAATAAAAACGGTCTAGGGATCGGCGTCCATTCCACCTAGGACTCGGCTACTTGCACAGTGCGTCTCATCTTGATGCGTTTCGTCGTCAATGTGACGTCATCAGAAGCTTTTAGTGATCAGTGCTAAAAAAAAATATGCACTGTCACTGTACTAATGACACTGGTTGGGAAGGGGTTAACATCAGGGGCGATGAAAGGGTTAACTGTGTGCCTGACCAGTGTTTTTTGTGTACTGTGGGAGGCCCTTTTACTAGGGAAAGACATGGATCCTTGTCCCTGCTTTGCAGGAACACAGGATCAATGCCTTTCCTCCTGTCAGAACGGAAATCTGCCTTGTTTACATAGGCAGATTGCAGTTTTGTCTCTGAGGCTGATGATCGGCGGGTTGAGTCTGTGACACTCGCTGTTTGGCTCCCGCTGTGTGTAATCACAGTGGGAGCGAGCTGCCGATAGTGCGCATTCATGCCCCCTACCCGGAAGTGCAGGATCACATATATATATACTTGATCCTGCGCACAGTGGCTCCCCTGTAGCAGTAAAACTGCTATAGGGTGGTTGGCAAGTTGTTAATAACTAATCCCGCAATTAAAAAATGAACGTCCGTAAAATCGTATTGACACATCAGTGATTTGTGAAATGTGATGGTGGTAATGGCGCTTTATTTTAAACCTGCATTTGGTAGGGGGGAGATAACTGTACGCACATTACTTAGCACAGAAATTCCTCTTCTATAAAACAAAATAACAAACCCTGCGTCCTCCCCGGAGAAGTGTTCTCCTCCGCTCGGCTCCCCCTGGAGGCCGTCCTCCTGGCTCCAGCCTCCGGGATAGTGAAGGGGATATTTGTGTCCCAATAAATGCCGCTGACAGATTGTTTTCATCCCGCTGTGACGCCGACTCTGCCATGAAAGCCGGGCTTTGTGGCCGTTTCTGCGCTGTGGAGGACAAGCACGGCTTTATATTGTGCGCAGACCGAGCCGCCGACGAATGACAATGCCGTATTATTACCATTATTATTGTTATTAGAGTGATGGGGGGAGGGGCTCTCCCACCAGCTGCTGATGGAATACAAGGCCCAGCATACAAGAAGTCCTTCTGAGCTCCTTAAAGTGGACCTGTCATGTTAGTAATGTGTCAGTGTAACACTTCCACATAATTAAAGTGTTACTAAAACCCACATCATACAAATCTAGCAAATGGTGTATTACATGCTGTTCATACTCACTCAGTTACTATGAGATCCGTTTTCTGTATTCTGAAAAAAACCTGGTTTATCTTTCTGTTCTCTATCTCCCCCTTCTGTTTATGTCCCCAATTCAGCTACAGATTTTGTAGAGCTGTGGTGGCAACTCTGCACATGCTCAGTTTTCAGTGAGTTTCTATGCTGAGCATTTCCTCCCTATCACATCTGAGCAGCCCATGTGACTATAGAGTCACACATGTGGGCGTATACACCGTGCTAAATGTCAGCCCACCCCCCTCCCTGCCCACTAACCAGCTAAACACAATAGGGGTGGGATATTACATGTAGCTGTAGATTGATGGAGGCTTCACCTCCCTGTTGTTTTAAGACACAGGCTGGAGAGTCGTCACACAGCCTGTGACTGGCAGGAATCTGCCCACACCATGTTATTGCCAGAACATAATAAAGATTTGATTTCCAATATAGTATATTTGTATGATGATTTAAGGCCATTTATTGATATTAATTATTTATTTTTACTTTGTATTTTGAACATGTGACCAGCAGCACAGGACTAGAAGTTCCTCCTGCTTAGGTTTCCCTGCAGACAGGCTGGTAGAGATCTGGGTCATGTGACAGCTGTATATCCATTAGGAAAAGGTTCTTGGATTTTTTTTTTTACCATTTGCCGACCGCCGCACGACGATGTACGTCGACAGAATGGCACGGGCAGGCACATTGGCGTACAGGTACAGCCCTTTAAATTTGCCGCCGCGTGCCTCGCAGGTTCCGGGAACTCAATGTTCCTGGGAGTCCCGGGATTGCGGTCGGCAACAGCAGAACAGGGGATTTGTAAACAAGGCATTCCCCTATTCTGCCTAGTGACACTGTCACTGATGACCGTTCCCCGTGATCGGGAACGGTCATCGGTGACATGTGACGTGTAGCCACGCCCCCTAACAGTAAGAATCACTCCCTAGTACTGACTTAACTCCTTCAGCGCCACCTAGTGGTTAACCCCTTCACTGCCAGTGCCATTTTCACAGTAATCAGTGCATTTTATTAGCACTGATCGCTGTAAAAATTACAATGGTCCCAAAAATGTGTTAAGTGTCCGATGTGTCCGCCGCAATGTCGCAGTCACGATAAAAATCGCTGATCGCCGCCATTACTAGTAAAAAATAAATATTAATAAAAATGGCATAAAACTATCCCCTATTTTGTAGGCGCTATAACTTTTGCACAAACCGATCAACAAACGCTTATTGCTTTTTTTTTTTTTTTTTTTTACCAAAAATATGTAGAAGAATACGTATCGGACTAAACTGAGGAAAAAAACTTTTTTTAATATATTTTTTGGGGATATTTATTATAGCAAAAAGTAAAAAGTATTGCATTTTTTTCAAAATTGTCGCTCTATTTTTGTTTATAGCGCAAAAAATAAAAACCGCAGAGGTGATCAAATACCACCAAAAGAAATCTCTATTTGTGGGAAAAGAACGTCAATTTTGTTTGGGACCCATGTCGCACGACCGCGCAATTGTCAGTTAAAGTGACGCAATGCCGAATCGCAAAGAGTGGCCTGGTCTTTGACCAGCGAAATGGTCCGGGGCTGAAGTGGTTAAATAATTACAGAGCCGTCATCCACATACAGAAATAGAAGGGACAATGTAAATTAAACAGTATGTTTAGTATCACTAAATAATATCACTACATTAATACCTCTCACAGAGATCACAGTACTCCCCCTGACGATGCCTTCATTTGATTTTCTCTCCAGAAGGATGGCACCATCTTTGTTCAGGCATCATTTAGGGCCACCCTCTACTTTCCTGGACTGACAAGCCATCTTGGAGATCATGTAAATGTTGGTACCTTTGCAGTTCTTGGCTGTGTTCACAAATGTCTGACACAGATCAGCCCCTGCTGCAGCCTCTCAATCTGTTACAATGTTGCAGTCTGATCACTGGAGGAGAGGAGACTCAGGACATGCTTCTTCCTGCCTGCAGCAGACTGATGACATCTCAGCCTAGGCAAAGTCACAGGCTGGATCTCAAACATGGCCTAGAATAAAAGGTGGAGCTTTTCTGAATTGTGATACTGTTGCTGTACATTGTGACATGTCAGGAATTACTGACAGGTCCACTTTCCAAAGTTCTTTATTGGTGGATTCCACTGTATTCTAGCCATGCTGGTTGGTAAGATTAGGCTGTGGGGTGGAAAAGGTTAATGGAAGTGTGATTAATTATTTTTTCCTTTTTTACATTCCTATATTCTGACCCAACGCACGCGTCTCACACCCCAGATAAGACCATTTTCCAACCTGTTGTAGATATGGCGTTATCAGGAATGGGGGAGACCATATAATTCCAAGTAGCTATGATGCTTTCCGCCTCCCCCGGATCCCGTTATCACATCCCGCGCTTTGCACAAACTGCGTTTTCCTGTCCTAGAGATACAGACTCCATTCACACTCCTCATTCCCCTCCCCCTACAGACCGCTAATGGAAAACCGCACAAAACATCAACAATGGAAAACTATTAGAGGGCAAGTTTATTGGGTCCGTTTTGTCAATTTTTTGCTTGATTTTTTGCTTTTATATCCTTTTTTTTTTTTTTTTGACTTTGTAAAAAATGTTTTTGTTTTGTAAATAACCATTTAAAACGGTATTAAACCCAAATCCCAACCCAGCCTGTGACTGGACAGTGAAAAAAGAAGCAGCAGACTGATGTGCTCCTCTCTCTGCTCTCTCCTCCTCTCAGAAGGCTCTTTTTTTTTTCTTTTTTTTTTTTAAGCACATGAGTACTGCGGCAAAACTGATTGGCTCCTTGTGCTGCTTCTCTCTTTTCTCTGCATTTCTGCTTTATAGGGGCTACAAGAGGCCAAAACCAGGTCCAAATCCGGTACATACACGGCTTCCAGTATAAATAAACACTACATGTATTAAAGTGGACCTTAAGTCATTTTTTCATATTTCCATCTATTAAATCTTCTGCTCTTTTTGTTTTAACTTTGGATAGTAAAACATTATTTTTTTCTGCCAGTAAATACCTTATATACAGCCCACTTCTTGTTTCTTGTCTGGTCATTAGCCTAGGCTTATGACATCATGCTCTCATGCTCTCTCTCTCCCGTGAAAGTTTGCCAGGAACGGAGGGTGGATGAGTCATAAGAGGGCCAATGAGAGCGGCAGAGCTGAAAGCGTGCCTCTGTGTAAATCAAGGAAGTGAATAGGCAGCAGCTTCAGCAGCCCACAGTTAGGCCCCTTTCACACCGAGGCGCTTTGCAGGCACTATTGCGCTAAAAATAGCGCCTGCAATGCGCCCCAAAAAAGCCGCTCAATTGTATCCAATGTGAAAGCCTGAGGGCTTTTACACTGGAGCGTTGCGCTTGCAGGAGGGTCAAAAAACTCCTGAAAGACGCATCTTTGAGGCGCGATAGGAGCGGTAAAAATACCGCTCCTATAGCGCCCCTGCCCGTTGAAATCAATTGGGTAGCGCCTCCAAAACGCCCGCAAAACGCCGCAAAGAGGCGTTATTGCGGGCGTTTTTAACCCATTTTCGCCCGCTAGCGGGGGTTAGAATCCCCCCGCTAGCACCCGCAAATTGTGGCAAAAAATATGGTATAGCTATACCGCCAGCGCTTCACTGTGAAAGTAGCCTTAAAAGGGATGCAGCCAGAATCAGTGGAGGGAGATTTCTGCAGCATATTTGGCAAGTACAGAATCACAGTATATATAAAATAATATGCAAAGTGGTTGGAGGGAAGCTTCAGAATGGCAAAGATGTTTTTATTACAAATTATGTGAGCAAACTGCAGTTCCTCTTTAAAGTGGTTCTTTAGTCTCAAGGTTTTTTTTTTTTTTACCTACATGCATTCTCTGCGTCACAGTCTCCCCCCTCACCCCTCTTATACTTACCTGAACCCCATCGTAATCCAGCGTTGTGCATAAGAGCAGCGGCTCTCCTGGCTTTCTCCCACCTCCCTGGGTAGATCGATAGCAGCGGGTGCCATTGGCTCTCGCTCCTGTCAATCAACTCCAGTGACAAGGCGGTGGGGGGCGGGGCCAAACCCTGTGCACACGTGCTCTCATGGGAATCGCTTTTCTTATTGGGGGCACCAGCAAAAGAGGAGGAGCCAGGAGCGCCAGCGGGGGACCCAAGAAGAGGAGGATCGGGGCTGCTGTATGCAATTCTTTTGCACAGGGCAGGTAAGTATAGACATATTTGTTTTTTGTTTTTTTATTCTTTACAACCACTTTAAATCCAAGAACATCCATTTATTATATTGCAGCTCACCAATTTTTAGATATGGTGGCTGCATTAGTTTCCTTTTTGTTTCTCTTATTTCCCCCTGGAGATCTGGCCAGTAAATCTGATGTTTTTTGAAGTTACACGAATGAGACAAACCATTTACCACTGACAGGGGTGCTTACAATGATCAGATTTATTTATTTATGTATAACGTTTATCCCAAAAGGAAAAAAAAAACAGTTGTAACCGATTATAAAGTGTTAGCTGGGGCTTGGCTTCAATTTGTTAGTGTATCTAAATCTGCTAATACATCCAACACTCCCCCTCCACCCAGCTGTGGAAAGGTGTCTCTGTTGCTCCTTCACTCAGATTGGGGGCACTGGGGGCTCTGATACACAGGAGGTGTGCTACTGATCACCAGAGGAAAAAAAAAACAAAAACAAATGCAGCCACCACATCTAATGATTGGTAATCTGCAATATATTCCATTTTTGGAAAAGACAAAAACTCCTGCTGTACAAAAGGCAATCATGAGAAGAAAATATATAAAAAATAAGTAAATATTGTGAATCAAAAATTCTACATTCACTGCCTGCCACCTTATAAATGAAAGTATAACTAAAGGCAAAAGTTTTTGTTTAGTTTTGGAGAGAGTGGAGAAGGATTAGAACCCCTGTCAGATTTTATTGCGGTCTGTGTCCCCGTTGGGGAGATTTACACTCTCTATTTGTCATGTTTACCGTTATCATTGAAAGTAAAAGAAAATCCCACATTTTGGGTTGTCCCCAGAAAAGTAATAGAGGGGAAATCTTCCAATGGGGACACTGGTTCTGGTGACCTGGGGGTCCTCAAGGAATTCCCTTAATTTGCAGGGATTTCCTCTCACTTCCTGTTTTAGGTATGGGACAGGAAGTGAAGGGAAATCTCTGCAATGGGACACAGATGGCAATAAATAAAAAATCTGACAGGGTTAAAAGTTTCCCCTTATGCCGCGTACACACGGTCGGAATTTCCGATGGAAAAAGTCCGATGGGAGCTTTTCATCAGATATTCCGACCGTGTGTATGCCCCATCTGACTTTTTCCGTCGGAATTTCCGACGGACTTAGATAGTGAGCAGGTTCTCAATTTTCGGAAAATCTGTTTGTATGCAATTCTGACGGGGGAAAAAAAAAACCATGCATGCTCAGAAACAATTTGACGCATGCTCGGAAGCATTGAACTTCCTTTTCTCAGCTCGTCGTAGTGTTGTACGTCACTGCGTTCTTGGCGGTCGAAAGTTCAGAGAACTTTATTGTGACCGTGTGTATGCAAGCCAAGCTTGAGCGGAATTCCGTCGGAAAAAAACATCCAACTTTTTTCTGACGGAAATTCCGCTCGTGTGTACCGGTGTTAATTTAGTCGACTAAAATACAACTAAAACTAAAACAATTAAGATGACTAAAATACAACTAAAGCTAAAATGCCATTTTAGTCAAAAGCCTAATGACCCGTACACATGATCCGAATATCGGACAAAAACGGTCGTCCGAGGAAGAATCGTACGATTTTCGGATCACGTGAACACTACTTTCAAGAGCCGATCACGACAGTTCATCCGATTATTATTCGATCGGACAAGCACGAAAATTTTCCTCGTACGATACCAGATCATGCGATTTTCGTTTAGTCAGTACAGTTGTCATCCGAAAATACAATACAAATACATTACAACACATGACATCACTTCCGATTTTTTTTTTTCTGTCGTACGACTATTTTCGTGACTTTATTACCCTATTCAATTTCTATTTGCGACTAGTAAGCAAAAAAAGTCGTACGATCTGTCGTACGATATTCGGATCGTGTGTACTAGACTAGAACTAAATTGAAATTTGACTTATAAATGAACACTGGTCTGTAGTGCATGTTCATACCTCAATACCATAAATAATAACACATTCGATTCTTCACTCCAGCCGTATATAATGAGTTTGGAAATTGTAGAGAAATGTTCACTAATGCATTACAATTTAATTACACCCATTCGATTTTAGACGACATAAATGAGTATTAGTCGACTAAAATGTCCTGGAGATTTTAGTTGACTAAATACGACTAAAACTAAAAGAATTGCAGAAGACTAAAATGGGACTAAAGCCCCGTACACACGGTCGGACTTTTGGCCAACAAACTTCATTTTGAGCAAGTTGGACCAACAATTGGACCGTGTGTGTACGCTCCATCGGACAAACTTTTTTTGTTTTTTTTGCTTTTTTCTTGTTTTCGACCATGTGTACAGAAAACCATCGGACTTTTGTCCGATGGACAAAACAACTAATGTTAAAATCAACCAACAATAGCAGAAGTTGACCAAAGGGTGGTGGTAAAGAGCAGAAAAGAGCTGAAAAACCACGTGATGTTGCAAAAAGTTTTGGGAAAGTTTGCAGAAAAGTCCTGTGGTGTGTATGCTATGGGTGTTCCCGGCCAACTCCGTTCGGACAAAAATCCACGGAAAAGTCCGATGGAAGTCCGACCGTGTGTATGGGGCTTAAAACGAAAATGCCATTTTAGTCCTAAGACTAATGCCGCGTACACACGACTGTTTCTCATGATGAGAAAAATGCAATTTTTAAAAATGGTCGTGAAAACCGGTCGTGTGTTAGGCTCCAGAGCATTTTTCTCCATGAGAAAAATGCCCGAAAAAAAATTAGAACCTGCTCTATTTTTTCTCGTAGTTTTTCACGTCGTGAAAAACGGTCATGTGTATGCTTTTACGAGGGGGGGGAAAAAAACGCGCATGCTCAGAATCAAGTGATGAGACGGGAGCGCTCCTTCTGGTAAAACTAGCGTTCGTAATGGAGATAGCACATTCGTCATGCTGTAACGGACTGAAAAGCACAGAGACTGAAAAGCGCGAATTGTCTCTCACCAAACTTTACTAACACGAGGATCAGCAAATGCAGCCCAAAGGGTGGCGCCATCCGAATGGAACTTCCCCTTTATAGTGCCGTCGTACGTGTTGTACGTCACCGCGCTTTGCTCGAGCGTTGTTTTTCATGAACGTGTGTATGCAAGGCAGGCTTGAGAGGAAACACAAAAAAAAAATTCCATGACATGAATAACGGTCGTGTGTACGCGGTATAAGACTAAAACTTAATCGAAATTTGCTGCCAAAATGAACACTGGTGTCCAAAATGAAAAAAAAAGTGATGCCTATACGTTAACGTAAAATTGTCAAAGTATGAAATCAAAGTGCATAAATTAGTAATACACCAACATTTCACAGTAGCGCTGTGATGGAGAACGCGTCATATACTGATCATACAAAAAAGTTACCATCATAATAATAAAAGTCCTCAAATAGTCCATAATGGTGCAAAGAAAGGTTCTGTGTTTCTTCAATAAATGTCCACCACACAGGACTTGTGTTCCTGCGATCCCTCTTTCTCTTCAGTGAAAAAAAATCGCCAAACAAAACTGCCACTCATTCTCATTTGAATTAGAATTTCATTAGTTGGATTCATTTTTTATTTGTATTACGAATTTAGGTTTATTTCAAATATGTGAAAGTGTTCAATATTTGAAAAGAAATATCTGAATTCACATGTACATGTGCAATATTGTGCAAAAGTTTTAGGCAGGTGTACAGAAATAATGCTTTCAAATATAAATATTTTACTTGTTTATTTTTATCAATTTAACACATGAAATATCTGAATTAAATCAATATTTGAATACCTTTTTTGGGTTTAAAACAGCATCAATTCTTTTAGGTACACTAATACACAGAAGCAATAGTCGGCAAGCAATATGTTTACATTTCCAATTAGTTTCCGAATTCAAATTGAATTAGAATTCCGTTATTTGGGAAGAATTTTGCTTCGGTATTTCGGAGGATTTGTTTACATTTGTTACTACCGTTATTCAGAATTCAAATGCATTCGAATTTCCGAATAACTTAAAGTTGTCCGAATTTCGATTTGGAACTAAACAAATTGCACGTCTTTAAAACATTACAAAACATTAAAGGCACCAGACTAGAAAAAAAAAAATGACAGTATTCATTACTGCCAAACTTGGTGTTTTGAATGCTTTTCAGTGCAGTGGAGGGGCTAGGGGTCTTATAGACCCCAAATCCCTCCATAAAGAGTACCTGTCACTGCCTATTACGGTCACAAGGGATATTTACATTCTTTGTGACAACAATAAAAGTGATGGCAATTATTTTTTTGATAGATAGTGTAAAAAAAAAAAAAAGTAAAGTGCCCCATCCCTCCGTGCTCGCGTGCAGAAGCGAACGCATGCGTAAGTCGCGCCTGCAAATGTAAACGGTGTTCAAATCACAGAGCAATAGTTCTAGCACAAGGCCTCCTCTGTAAGGCCACTTTCACACTGAGGCGCTTCTAAACTGCCAGTAAAAACACAGCGCTTTTGAAGCGCTTTTCAGGCGCTTTTGAAGAGCTTTCCATTCATTTCAATGGAGAGGGAAGTTTTTCACAGCCCTGCCAGCACACTGCCCCAGTGTGAAAGCATTCATTGATTTTAATGGAAGCAAGTTTTTGTGAGCTTTTTAGGCGCTGGTTTTAGCGTGAAAGCGCCTGAAAAGCGCCCCAGTGTGAAAGTGGTCTTACTCTAAAGAGGTAACTGTTAAAAAAATTTAAACCGTGATTTTTAAGTACCGCAGATTGTCGCCATTCCATGAGTGTGCGCACAAAGTTAAAGCATGACATGGTATCTATTTACTCGGTGTAACATCATCTTTCTTTCCAATTATACAAAAAAATTTAGCTAACTTTACTGTTTTTTGTTTTTTTATTCATAAAAGTGAATTTTTTTCCCCAAAAAATTGCGTTTGAAAGACCGCTGTGCAAATTGAGTGTGACATAAAATATTGCAACGACCGCCATTTTATTCTCTAGGGTCTCTGCTAATAATTATTTAGATATATATATATATACATATACCCATATAATTTTTTTTTATGTATATACATAATTTTATATACCGGTGTGTGTGTGTGTGTGTGTGTGTGTATATATATATATATATATATATATATATATATATATATATAAAGTTTGGGGGTTCTAAGTCATTTTCTAGTAAAAAAAATACTGATTTGAATTTGTAAGCAACAAGTGTCAGAAAAAGGCTTAGGCATGAAGGGGTCAATATATCCATTATTTTATTTATATATATATATGCTCCAATTTAGGAGATTCACAAAACGTATACAGTTAGGACTGCAGATAATACTGGGGTACCATGACGTGGCCTCTGCAGCTTACACATGATGTATTTGCAGATGTGTGCAAACTATATCCCTTGTTTTTAATGTGAACTGTTAGACAGTACAATTTGGGTTGTTGTAGGCTGGCTGGTAAGTGAGCTGGGAATTTTTGTTTGTTGTTATTTGAGCAACATGTGACCTCCTCGTTGTCTGCCAAATGCTTCTGAAAAGTGCTCCACCGCAGATCTCTTTTCAGGGGGACGGCAGGGGGCTCCTATGTGTTAACTGTAGCAGTGAAAATCAGGTTACCTTCCCTGCCAGACAGGGCTGTGCTGTGTGGCAGAGCTGGGCAAATTTCAGAACTGAATGGACAAATCATTTGGCAGGTAAACCAGCCTCTTTAGATCTGTGTATTGAGATGTTTGCTTGGAGTCTGGCTGTACCCAAAACATTTTCTTTGTAGCAAACAGAAAACAATGTAACATTTCTACATATGTACAAATAAAACCAAATATTACAGAATATATTGTGTAACTGAAGAGATTAAAGTGATTGTAAAGGTTCAGGTTTTTAAAAAAATAACAAACATGTCATACTTGCCTCCACTGTGCAGCTCATTTTGCACAGAGTGGCCCCGATCCTCCTGTTCTGGGGTCCCACGGTGGCTCTTCCCCACATTAGAAAACACCCTCTGGGAAGCTTTTTCCCGAGGGGGGGTTACCTTGCGAGCGCGCTCCTGTGTCACACACTTGGCGTCCATAGACGCTGAGAGTATGACTCGGCCCCACCCCCCCGGCGCCCGCATCATTGGATTTGATTGACAGCAGTGGGAGCCAATGGCTGCACTGCTATCAATCTATCCAATGAGGAGCCGAGAAGCCATGGAGAGAGCGACGCGGGATGGCGTCCATGGAAATTCGGGGCTCAGGTAAGTAAAATGGGGGCTCGGGGGGTGGACTTCTACTTTAAATAATAAACCTGAATGTATCCAAAGACACTTGTCAACATCTGACCCATTCTAGTGAGCGAGGGACGGTTGGACAGAATTCATATACTGGGCGTTGTGGTCTTTGTATTGTATGAACGTCTTTCTCTATGTCCTTCGCAGAAGATGGAGACGCTGTCAGCAGCTCATACGAGTCATACGATGAAGAAGAAAATCTGAAAAAGTCATCTGCCCATCAACACCAATGGCCGTCCACAGAGGCGTCCATCGAGCTGATGAAGGATGCTCTGATCTGCGCATTTCTTTGGCGGAAGAAGTGGTTGGGCCAATGGGCCAAACAGCTCTGTGTTATCAAAGACAACCGACTGCTGGTGAGGGGGATATCAGAGGGGACTGGGGGCAAGGGCTGGGCCTAGAGGATGACTTACAGAAACAATCTTCTAGTTTGGGTCAGTTGTACCCCTAGGAAAGAATACATGAAATACTTGTGTGGTGAGCAGAGTGTTAAATCTTTAATAGTTTGAAGAGCTCTGGAGGGTGGGAACCCTTCATAATGGGCACAGAAGGTGTACAGAGCCTAGAGGTCAATGCAGGGATGGTGGGAACCCACGGTTGGTGTACAGACCCCGGACTTCAGTACAGAGGTGGTGGGAACCCTTCATAATGGGCACAGCAGGTGTACAGACCCCGGACTTCAGTACAGAGGTGGTGGGAACCCTTCATAATGGGCACAGCAGGTGTACAGACCCAGGAACTCAGCACAGAGGTGGAGGGAATCCTTCATAATGGCCACAAAAAAGATTTACAGACCCTAGAGGTGAATGCAGGGATGGTGGGTACCCACAGGTGGTGTACAGACCCCGGACTTCAGTACAGAGGTGATGGGAACCCTTCATAATGGGCACAGCAGGTGTACAGACCCCGGACTTCAGTACAGAGGTGGTGGGAACCCTTCATAATGGGCACAGCAGGTGTACAGACCCAGGAACTTAGAACAGAGGTGGAGGGAACCCTTCATAATGGCCACAAAAAGATGTACAGACCCTAGCGGTCAATGCAGGGATGGTGGGAACCCCTTATAATGGGTACAGTAGGTGCACAGACCCAGTACATCAGTGCAGAGGTGGAGATAACCTTTCATAATGGGCACAGCAGGTGTACAGACCCAGGAACACAGTACAGAGGTGGTGGGAACCCTTCATATTAGGCACAGTAGATGCGCAGACAGGGGAACTCAGCACAGGGATGGTGAGACCACCTCAATAGTTCTCTGTGGTTACACAGATAATTTATGTATTTCATTTTTCCTCTGCCCAGTGCTATAAGAGCTCCAAGGAGCACAGTCCTCTGCTGGATGTCTGTCTGATCGGCTGCACCGTCACCCACAAAGAAAAACAAGTGCGCAAGAAGGAGCACAAGCTGAAAATCACTCCTACCAATACTGATGTCATAGTGCTGGGAATGCAGAGCAAAGACCAGGCCATGCAATGGCTGAAGGTAAGGAGAGACCATCAAATCCATTCATCCAATCTCCCTCAAATATATTTATTGTATATCTGGATGTCACTCCTGTATAAAATAACTTTTATGTGGAGAGTGGTGATGTCACGGTTGTATAATATAACTTGTATCTGGAGAGTGGTGATGTCACTCCTGTATAATATAATATATCTGTAGTGCAGTGAATCCACTCCTGTATAATATAACTTGTATCTGGAGAGCGGTGATGTCACTCCTCTATAATATATGCTATATCTGGAGAATGGTTATGTCACTCCTCTATTATAGACTTATATCTGAAGAGTGGTGATGTCACTCTTCTATAATAGACTTACCATATTTATCGGCGTATAACACGCGCCGGCGTATAACACGCACCCCAAGTTTAGGAGGGAATTTTAAGGAAAAAAACTTTTAGGAGGGAAGTTCAAGGAAAAAAAACTTACATTTAAATGCAGCCTTGTCCATCATTGCAGCCTTGCCCAGTGTCCATCGTTGCAGCCTTGCCCAGTGTCCATCGTTGCAGCCTTGCCCAGTGTCCATCGTTGCAGCCTTGCCCGGTGTCCATCATTGCAGCCTTGCCCAGTGTCCATCATTGCAGCCTTGCCCAGTGTCCATCATTGCAGCCTTGCCCAGTGTCCATCATTGCAGCCTTGCCCAGTGTCCATCATTGCAGCCTTGCCTTGCCCAGTGTCCATCGTTGCAGCCTTGCCCAGCCCAGTGTCCATCGTTGCAGCCTTGCCCAGTGTCCATCGTTGCAGCCTTGCCCAGTGTCCATCGTTGCAGCCTTGCCCAGTGTCCATCATTTCAGCCTTGCCCAGTGTCCATCATTTCAGCCTTGCCCAGTGTCCATCATTGCAGCCTTGCCCAGTGTCCATCATTGCAGCCTTGCCCAGTGTCCATCATTGCAGCCTTGCCTTGCCCAGTGTCCATCTGCAGCCTTGCCTTGCCCAGTGCCTTTGCAGCCTTGCCTTGCCCAGTGCCTTTGCAGCCTTGCCTTGCCCAGTGCCTTTGCAGCCTTGCCTTGCCCAGTGCCTTTGCAGCCTTGCCTTGCCCAGTGCCAGTCTCTGCAATGTTTGAATTTGGCCCCGATTTCCACTGTGGAGAGGAGCGAGCGGAGCAGAGTGTACTTCGGCTAGACTCGGCTCCTCTCGCAGTCCCACCCATCTCCACTGATTGCGCCGCTGACATACAGAAAGCCGAATGTACTTCGGCTAGACTCGGCTCTGCTCACAGACTGCGAGAGGAGCCGAGACTAGCCGAAGTACACTCTGCTTTCTGTATGTCAGTGGAGGTGGGCGGGACTGCAAAAGGAGCCGAGTAAAGCCGAGTGTACTTCAGCTTTGTGTATCTCGGCTCCTCTCGCTCGTTTCAGCGAGGGATCGGCGTATAACACGCACCCACGATTTTCCCCTGATTTTTAAGTATACGGTATATCTGAAGAGTGGTGATGTCACTCCTCTATAATAGACTTATATCTGGAGAGTGGTGATGTCACCAATGTATAATATAACTTGTATCTGAAGAGTGGTGATGTCACTCCTCTATAATATAATTTCTATCTGGAGAGCCGTTAAGTGGCTACTTATAATAAAATGTAACATATCTGGAGACTTTGTATATCGCAGTGATAGAATATAACGTATCTGCAGGGTAGTGATGTCATTGTGGTAAATTATTGGGAGCTGCAGGGACATGAAGGATAATCCCTACTTTTTCCCATGGAATTCTCAGCCTGCTCTTCCTAATGAAGTGTTTTATCACCTTCCAGACAAGTGGCATTGTTCCTCCCGCCATGTAGGTGCCCCTTGGTTACAGGTTCCCCTCTTCATGTGCGGCTGCCTGCGGGGACCCGGTTGTTTGATGTACCATGGAGAGGAGACAAATTGCCTCTGAACAAAAAAGGCTTTGAGTAAAGGGGTTCCACTTTAATGAAAGTCATTGAAGATTGTCCTCCAAGTGGACATTGAACGTCTGCTTTACCCGTCATGGGAACACGATCAATTGATGCTTCAAAGCCCCGCACATAAAGGCCAACAGTATTCCATGAAACCTTCTGGACCCAATAAAATGTGGAAATGTTGGGTGATGATCAGACGGGACTCCGTCTCGGAAATTGTAAAACATTTGCTGGAGTATTGTGGGCTCAGAGGATCCGTAACAATGTCTTCAATCTCTCCAATGACGTGTGGGAGAAATGCTCAGATGGATACAATGTCACCTTTTGTCAGCTCTTATAATGATGCCGTAGGGGCATAAAAGGGATATATACAGTTCTGCTCAAAAGTTTGCAAATGTAAAATTTTTGGCATTTATCTTGAAAATATGACTAACTGATCATGCCAAAAAAACTGTCTTTTATTCAAGGATAGTGATCACATGAAGCCATTTTATTATCACCCAAATGGTCCTGATAAACAGTCTCCATCCCCTGGAATGTTTGGCCTTGGTACAGACACAGAAGGTGGCACACACAGGTTAAAATGGCAATTAAGGGTCAATTTCCCACATTTGTGGCTTTTTAAACCACAATTGGTGTCTGTGTATAAATGGTCAATGAGTTTGTTATCTCTCACTTGGATGCCCTAAGCAGGCTAGATACTAAGCCACGAGGAGGTAGAAAAGAACAGACAAAAGACCTGAGTAACAAGGTAATGGAACTTTTATAAAGATGGAAAAGGATATCAAAAGATACCCAAAGCCTTGAATATGCCATTTAGTAAGGTTTAATTCCTTATTAAGAAGTGGAAAATTCAGGGCTCTTTTGATACCAAGCTAATGTCGGGTAGACCAAGAAAGATTGCAGCCACAACTGGCAAAATAATTGCTCAGGATACAAAGAAAAACCCACAGGTAACTTCAGGGGAAATACAGGCTGCTCTCCAAAAAGACGATGTGGTTGTTTTTAAGGAGCACATTTTAATGATACTTGAACAAAAAAGAGCTGCATGGTTGAGCTGCCAGAAGGAAGTCTTTACTGTACCAATGCCACAAAAAAGCCCAATGAGGCATGTCAAGGTGTTGGGCATATTGTAACCAGGCTTTTTTGTGAAACTTGTGCTTTTTTTTGTTCAAGTATCATCATATTGTGCTCCTTAAAAACAACCACGCCATCTTTTTCCACAGCAGCCTGTATTTCTCCTGAGGCTACCTGTGGGTTTTTCTTTGTATCCCAAATAATTCCTATGGCAGTCGTGGCTGAAATCTTTCTTGATCTACCTGACCTTGGCTTGGTATCGAGAGATCCCCAAAATTTCCACTTCTTATTAAAGCAGGTTTTCGCCTGCAATTTTTTTTTTTTTAAAGTCAGCACTTACAAACCGCCTAGCAACCGCAATTTCTGGTAAGTAAAATCTTTTTTTTTTTCCAATTTTTTTTCCCTATTTTTTTGTATCATTTTGGTGTCTTTTTTTTTTTTTTTTTTTTTTTTAGGGTGAAACTCCACTTTAAGTGATTGAACCGTACTGACTGGCATATTCAAAGCTTTGGATATTTTTTTAGATCCTTTTCCATCTTTGTAAAGTTTCATTACCTTGTTACGCAGGTCTTTTGGCTGTTCTTTTCTGCTCCCCATGACTTAGTATCTAGCCTGCTTAGTGCATCCATGTGAGCGCTAACAAACGCATTGACTATTTATACACAGACACAAATTGCGATTTAAAAAGCCACAAAAGTGGGAAATTAACCTTTAATAGCCATTTTAACCTGTGTGCTCCACCTTCTGTGTCTGTACCAAGGCCAAACATTCCACGGTATGTAAACTTTTTATCAGGGCCATTTGGGTGATTTCTGTTATGATTATGATTTTTAAAGGAGCCAAAAAATGATGTGATAATAAATAGCTTCATGTGATCACTATTCTTGAATAAAAGACAGATTTTTGGCATGATTAGTCATATTTTCAATATAAATGCCAAAATGTCACAATTTCTGCCAGGGTATGCAAACTTTTGAGCACAACTGTGTGTGTGTGTGTGTGTGCGCCTCTCACCTTGTGACTTGCTGCCATGATACAATGTTGCAGTTTGCTCACTGGGATAGAGGAGACTGAGGAAACATGTTTTCCTGCTTGCAGCAGAACGGTGACATTATCTCTTAGCATAGGCAAAGTCCCCAAATCAGAGCTCAGGGATAAATTCTACATAATGGATGAAAATAATAGTTTTCCTGTATATTGTGACAAGTCAGGAATGTATTCATGCAATTTGTAAATTTACTGACAGGTCCACTTTAAAGCGATAGACACGGTATAGACAGGATTGCTGGGACCCGCCATTGAATATGAAGGTTGTCTGTTCTCTATAGGTCATCCAGGATATTGGCGGTCTACAGGCGGACACGGTTCCTGAGATCTCACTGAGCGCATCGGACACTCTGCGTAACAGCCAGACCAAGGTAAACACATTTCCTCTGTTATGGTAAATGTCACCAACATTGTGATGTCACACCCAGTGAGGTCACATACATCACCTGTCCTCCGCCCCAATAAAGTTGGTAAGTCTTCGGGGGCTAAGAAGATGGGAACACCACAACTATGACTTTTTGTATCGGTGACATTACAAATCAGCATTTTCTAGCATCACAGCCTGTGGCATGAATGAAATTTTCCAGGATGCAGGAAATTTGGGGCCCATTTACACCAAACCCTGATGCAGTAATAATACATATTATGTGCATTGGTGCACTGTGCCATGATTTTATATGGCTCTCTTACACCCCTGCAATGCTTGTGCACTGCAACTCTCCGCAGCGCATGATGTACCGTGCATGTGCAACACGCAGCACCCTGCAATATACTGACGCATGCTGCGAAGTGGTAGTTTGTGGTAAAGGGGTACATGTGGTGTGGATTTGCTGGTAATTTTATATAATTAATTTTACGGATCATTCACAGGGAGAAATCACAGACAGATACTCGGCAGCTTCTGAAAGTGGGAGCAGCACAGACGGGCACCCCGAGACTGCAGATGTGAAGGAAGGTAAGCGAACATCCCCTAAACAGTCTGTGAACTCCCATCCTGTGCTGCTGGATGAGGGGACTGCAGCAGCTGGTTTTATGATACTGTGCTATGCAAATTACCTCCCTGTCTCTAAATAGGAACCAGAATAGAACATGGGATAGTCTGGTAGGAAATACCCAGCTGGCTTATTGGCATGACTCAACCATTGGTGTTCCTAGTTCATTGCAACAAACTTAAATTGGTGCGGTGGCGGCTGGTGCTCAAATTTTTTTTTTTTTGGGAGGGAGGGAGGGGGTTGGGGTTGGGGATTCATGCACAAACAAACTGAAAAATTCTGAAGAAAACAAACAATTGCAGCCTCACTGTGCCCATCAATTGCAGCCTCACTGTGCCCATCAATTGCAGCCTCACTGTGCCCATCAATTGCAGCCTCACTGTGCCCATCCATTGAAGCCACTGTGATCCCCCCAGAGGCATTTAACCAGCACCCACCCGCTCGTTGTCTGACTGCCAGTTACCCCACTGTGCCCCTCTTTTTTCTTCCTGCTAGGCGTCCAATAGGATCGCCTGTTCTTTCAGCCAATCAGGTTAAGGGTATCAGACCCGCGCTTCCTTATTGGCGGAGAGGCGGTTCAGTGTTAGAAAAGCGAATATTCATTTGCTTTTCTAACACACCTGGGTGGGCTCCAAGTGCAATGCTCTGCGCTCCAAGTCCACCCTATTTTGAAGCCTATGGCTCTAATCAGGTGCTTCAAAAAAACACTCCGCCCGCTGTAATTCAGGCACCTGGCATCCAGAAAGGGGCTGGACTTCTAAATAGGGGGTGGCCGCGGCAGCCATGGATAGATTTATGCTATGCATGATTCTATCCATGATACATAAAGGGGTGGCGTCTGTGCGCCCTTAATGGGCAGGCGCCACTGAATTAGTGGGTTCTTATGAAATAAAACCGATACAGAGAATTACACCCAGCATACAGGACAAGAGAAGTGATACAAAAATATCCTGAGGACAAGGTGAGTGGTGGCTCGGAGGTCATATTCAAAGTAGCCAGTGGTGGGGTCATGGACAATATATTGGATACTAAGTATTACACCGAGCATACAGGACAAGAGAAGTGGTACTGTGCAGAGTCCATACATACAGAATAAGAACAGATACTGAGAATTACACCCAACATACAGGACAAGAGAAGTAGTACTGTGCAGAGTCCATACATACAGAATAAGAACAGATACTGAGAATTACACCCAGCATACAGGACAAGAGAAGTGGTACTGTGCAGAGTCCATATTGTGAGGGGGTTAGCTCGGCAGCGGGTGTGTGTGACCCCCGGGATGGGCTCCCCACACAAAAACAGGCCCAGCAAACGGAGGTTGTGGTTTTCAAAATCAAAAAGGTGCGGTTTATTTTCTATTTACAGTGACAAAACACAGCAAAGCAAAAGAAACATAAATAAAATAAATCCTGGTCAACTTGACCTCTGAGTAAACTTACAGGTTTCCTAACTAACAACTGGGATCAGCCTAGTGCTGTCCTAGTCCCTAAGTCCCTGGTTTTAAATGTCCAAGCAAATAGCCACACAGGCTTTGTCTCACCGCACAGGGGTTCACTCTCCCTAGACAGTCCACACAGGTCTGGTTCCAGGCATGAGCAAACACCTAATGAATCTGGGAGTTCTTATAGAGGCCTAAATGAGCTGACAAGCTTCAGCTGGTCTCATCAACTCCCTGTCTGCACGACGCCCCACACTCTCCCTAGAGGTATGAGTCATCCATGAGCCCACTAGCCTCAGCTGGGCTTATACAACTCTCCACCTAGTTGTATAAGTCGGCGTAAAGCCTGAATCTGGGCGAAATATATCTACCCCCCTGGATGCAACCAGGTGACTTTACCTTCCTGCTGTCACATACCCCCCCCTCTTGTTTTAACCTCGGGGTTGGAACACCAGCAATCAGGCATTCATGTACTCGAGACAAAGCATCCACATTCCCCATTTGAACGCCAGGGCGATGCTTTACTGTGAAGTTGAATTCCTGGAGGGCCAGGAACCACCTATTCACTCTTCTATTTGTTTCCTTGTTTTGAGCCATCCACTTTAACGGAGCGTGATCCGTAACCATGTCAAAGTGCCTACCTAGCAGGTAGTACCGAAGGGAATCTAGAGCCCACTTCACCGCTAAACACTCCTTTTCAACGGTGGCATAATTTACCTCATGGGACTTCAACTTCCTGCTGAGGTAAATGACTGGGTGCTCTTCCCCGTTCCAGACCTGGGACAATACTGCTCCTAACCCCACATCTGACGCATCACTTTGTACGACAAAGTCTTTAGAGAAGTCGGGTGAGTACAACACTGGCTGGCTACATAAGGCTTGTTTCAAGAATTGGAATGCTGCCTCAGCCTCGGGGGTCCATTTAATCATGACCGACCCTTTCCCCTTCGTCAGGTTGGTTAGGGGCACAGCCTTAGAAGCAAAGTGGGGAATGAATCGCCGATAATACCCAGCGATTCCCAGAAAGGCTCGTACCTGCTTCTTGCTGTTGGGACGTGGCCAACTCTGGATGGCCTCGACTTTGTTGAGTTGGGGTTTTATTACTCTCCTCCCAATGGTGTACCCAAGATATTTGGCCTCCTCCTGCCCAATGGTACACTTCTTGGGGTTAGCCGTAAACCCCGCTTCCCGAACAGAGTCCAGGACTGCTTGCACTTTTGGCAGATGTGAGGCCCAATCTGTGCTATGGACAATTACGTCATCCAGGTAAGCCGCAGCATACTTCCGATGGGGCCTCAGCATCTGGTCCATTTTCCGCTGGAATGTGGCCGGCGCATTCTGTAACCCGAACGGCATTCTTTTATATTGGAACGCCCCGTCTGGGGTTACAAATGCGGTTTTCTCTTTGGCCGACTTGGCCAGGGGGATTTGCCAATACCCTTTTGTGAGGTCAAGAGTCGTCATGTATCGGGCTGTTCCCAGCCGGTCGATCAACTCATCTATACGTGGCATGGGGTAGGTGTCAAATTTTGTAACTTTGTTCAACTGACGAAAATCGTTACAAAATCGCCAGCTCCCATCCGGTTTAGGCACCAACACAATGGGACTAGACCAATCACTTTGGGACTCCTCTATCACCCCTAAGTTCAGCATTTTCTGTACTTCCTCCCGTATTGCCTCCCGTCGGGCCTCTGGGATCCGATAGGGTTTTAACTTCACCCTTTCACCGGGCGGGGTAATGATGTCATGCTCTACCCCAGATGTTTGTCCCGGCAGCTCAGAGAATACCTCCTTGTTGCGAAGCACAAACTCCTTAACCTCCTGTTGTTGGGGTTGTGACAAGGTGGCTGCTATTCCAACCTCAGAAATCACGCAACCAGTTTGAGCTGGTGACCAAGTGTCTGCGACTAGGGACTCTCTATCCCTCCAGGCTTTCAACAGATTAACGTGATAGATCTGTTCGGGCTTTCGCCTTCCTGGTTGTCTGACCTTGTAATTCACTTCGCTCACTTTTTCCATTATCTCATAGGGGCCTTGCCATTTGGCAAGGAATTTACTTTCAACCGTAGGGACAAGTACCAGTATCCTATCCCCCGGGGAAAAGGTACGGGTCTTGGCTCCACGGTTGTACACTCTCTGCTGTGCTAACTGCGCTTGGGCCAAATGTTCCTTCACGATGGGCATTACCTGTGCAATTCGGTCTTGCATCAGGGCGACATGCTCAATCACACTCCTGTGGGGAGAACTCTCACTTTCCCAAGTTTCCTTGGCAATATCCAACAGCCCTCTTGGGTGTCTCCCATACAGTAACTCAAAGGGGGAGAATCCCGTAGAGGATTGGGGCACCTCCCTAATAGCAAACATCAAATAAGGAAGTAGACAGTCCCAATCCTTTCCATCTCTGCCCGCATTCTCCACCAACTGTGAGGGGGTTAGCTCGGCAGCGGGTGTGTGTGACCCCCGGGATGGGCTCCCCACACAAAAACAGGCCCAGCAAACGGAGGTTGTGGTTTTCAAAATCAAAAAGGTGCGGTTTATTTTCTATTTACAGTGACAAAACACAGCAAAGCAAAAGAAACATAAATAAAATAAATCCTGGTCAATTTGACCTCTGAGTAAACATACAGGTTTCCTAACTAACAACTGGGATCAGCCTAGTGCTGTCCTAGTCCCTAAGTCCCTGGTTTTAAATGTCCAAGCAAATAGCCACACAGGCTTTGTCTCACCGCACAGGGGTTCACTCTCCCTAGACAGTCCACACAGGTCTGGTTCCAGGCATGAGCAAACACCTAATGAATCTGGGAGTTCTTATAGAGGCCTAAATGAGCTGACAAGCTTCAGCTGGTCTCATCAACTCCCTGTCTGCACGACGCCCCACACTCTCCCTAGAGGTATGAGTCATCCATGAGCCCACTAGCCTCAGCTGGGCTTATACAACTCTCCACCTAGTTGTATAAGTCGGCGTAAAGCCTGAATCTGGGCGAAATATATCTACCCCCCTGGATGCAACCAGGTGACTTTACCTTCCTGCTGTCACAATATATACGGAATAAGAACAGATACTGAGAATTACACCCAACATACAGGACAAGAGAAGTGGTACTGTGCAGAGTCCATACATACGGAATAAGAACAGATACTGAGAATTACACCCAGCATACAGGACAAGAGAAGTAGTACTGTGCAGAGGGTGTGGCTGCTTGTGCAGCAGCTGAAGCCTGTGTGGTGCTGAGCTGCTCTGATGTCTGGAACAAGCCCAGGGTTGGGCTCCCCTGGGCTGGGATCTCTCCCAGGAGAGTCCCAGGCTTTTGGGCCTACACAAGGACTGTCAGGTGAAGCTGTTGGTTGGTGGTGAAGCAGGAGGACAGAGCTCTGGGAATGGAAAGACACTTGCAGAGACTGTAAGTAGACGTGGAAATGTTTGTGTGGAAAGTACCGATTGTACAGATAAGAGGAAGTCTGGTAATGTTGTTCAGCCAAAGAGTTCTCAGTCCAGCCAGCCATTGCAGGCCCAGCACAGTGCAGCTCAGTCAGTTCAGCGACATGTTATTGTACAGCACAGTCCAAGCTCTGGAAAGGCAACCCAATCCAGCCAGTCATTACAGACAAGGCAAACCCCGCAGAGTGGGGCTCATTCAGTCCAGCAACATACCAATGTCACCCAGTCTAGTCCAGTTTCTGGAAGCATGATCCAGGACAGTCAGCCATTACAACCACAGCAAGCTCAGCAGAGTGGAGCAGAGACATTGGTTTCTCCCAGTACTCCTCGCAACAATTCCAGAACTTCCTTAGAACAGAAAACAATCAAAGAGAACTTACAGCAGAGTGTAATGGTGGGCAGCAGCCAGAGACGTTCATCGCGCTCTAAGCCACAGCAGAATAAAGAGGAGGGTGGTAATAATTTTCCACAATCTGCCCCAGTGAAACCATCTACACCCAGTAGAAACCCTCAGCCTAGTACCAGTAATGGGAAGGTGGATCAGGATTTCAAGCGTCCTGCAGCTGCAAAGAAGAAAAAGTTAAAGCCTGAACCTGCGCTGCACCTGGCTGATAAAATTCCTTCCCTGGTAAAACAAATAGAGTCCCTGAGAAAAGCCAAGACTAGGATCCAGAAGCAGATTGACTCTGTCTATAGACTTAAAGCTGCCAACCCCAGGAAGGAAATGTTATATGACCGCAAACTGAACTCCCTGGGCATTGAACTGGCCGGTGTATCAAAGGACATTGATGCTACTTTGGAAGAACTGGGACCAGTGGGGGAGGTGTACAGCAATCGTGATCGATTTGAGGCGGCATTGAGTGTGAGGATTGAATCCTCTACAGAGTCAGACTCTGGAGAACCAGTCCAGTGCACCCTGCCACCAAAGGTGTCTCCTGAAGGGAAGACTGTGCAGCCTCTGGAGGACAGCGAGGAGCAACACCAGGTTGGGGCAGATTTTCCTGCTGGACTTCCAGTTCTGGGGGATAGTGGGAGCTCCAGTTCAACCCAGCAGACATTCACAGTACAGGAGACTCAGAGGAGTGACATGGTGGACTCCCAGCACATGGATTGTGAGAACAGTGCTGCTGCCACCAGTACTCATGGTGGGAGCCATGCTGGGGGGACTGGTGTTCATGGTGGGATCCATGCTGGGGGGACTGGTGTTCATGGTGGGATCCATGCTGGGGGGACTGGTGCTCATGGTGGGATCCATGCTGGGGGGACTGGTGCTCATGGTGGGATCCATGCTGGGGGGACTGGTGCTCATGGTGGGATCCATGCTGGGGGGACTGGTGCTCATGGTGGGATCCATGCTGGGGGGACTGGTGCTCATGGTGGGATCCATGCTGGGGGGACTGGTGCTCATGGTGGGATCCATGCTGGGGGGACTGGTGCTCATGATGGGATCCATGCTGGGGGGACTGGTGCTCATGGTGGGATCCATGCTGGGGGGACTGGTGCTCATGATGGGATCCATGCTGGGGGGACTGGTGCTCATGATGGGATCCATGCTGGGGGGACTGGTGCTCATGGTGGGATCCATGCTGGGGGGACTGGTGTTCATGGCGGGAGTAATACTGGGGTAACTAGTAATAATGCTGCTAGTAATGACATGATGTGCAGTGATGATGTCACTAATATTGATGAGGTGAATAATTCTGATAATGTTGATACTAATGCTGGTATATCTGAATGGGGTCATCAGCAGTCAGAGGGCTCTGAGAATATAGTGATGGAGGAGTTGGTTCAGAATAACCCTCAGGACTCCCCCCCCTGTGGTGGACCCACCACCTGCTCCACAGGGGAATGCTGGTCCATCTGGTCATGTCCCTCCTCGGAATGCCTGGAGCCGCGGGGCCCCTTCTTTTTCCACCGGTAACAATTATACTGGTCAGGCCTTTAAGAGGAGGAATGTGGTCAGATTTAAGCATAGGGGTTCCAGAGAGGAGCTCCCTGATCGGAGGTTTGTAGTAAGGGAGTTGCTGTGTCAGCAGATGGGGTTTGCGCCTGCAGACATACTGGCAGTCATCAATCTTCCTGACAGACAAGGTTATGATGTCAGCTTTAAGCTCATGTCTGACTTAGACAAATTTTGGGCCAGCTTCAGTAGGTTGCGGGACAAAGAGGGTTGGAGGAATTTCATCTTTATTCCCATCTCCAAACCTGACACAGCAAATGTTAGCATCATTTTCTGGAATGAGTCTGTGCCCCCCCAGGATATTGTCATCTGGCTTAGAAGACATTGTGAGATGGTTTCTGAGTTGACAAAAACTAAAGACAGTGATGGGATCTGGACGGGGGGTTGGAGGGTTCTTGTCAAGTTGAGGCAAACTAACAATGTCACCCATCACCTGCCAAACTCCTTTTTCATTGGGCGGGAGAGAGGAGTTTGCTTCTATGCAGGTCAGCCCAGGTTATGCTTCAAATGTGGGAAATCTGGCCATGTGGCGAGCGTTTGCTCCATCTTGAAGTGTAATCTCTGTGGGGGGGTCGGCCACATCAGTTCTACCTGCGAGACGGTTAAGTGCAATCTATGTGGAAGGTTTGGCCATTTCCACAGGGATTGCCCGGAGGCCTTCCATAATATGAATGGGGAATCTGCAGACAGTGAATTGTTGGCTGCAGCAGATCGACTAGAGGAGGAGGCCTTAATGAATGGGGCTGCAGTGACTAGGGAGGAGGTGGGCAGAGAGGTCCAGGAGACTACCCCCGGGCGGGCGGACAGTGTTCAGCAGGCTGAGGAGCAGCCGGCCGCACACTCTTCTTCTG
The DNA here is from genome assembly GCA_029206835.1 of Rana muscosa. NCBI lineage: Eukaryota > Metazoa > Chordata > Amphibia > Anura > Ranidae > Rana > Rana muscosa. Next base: position 250,636,998 of record CM055123.1, on the reverse strand, counting down.
TTCCTGTCTCTGTGAAGATCACTGGTCAGAAGAGGAATAAAAAAGACAAAACCAGCCGTAAACCCGAAAGTGACTGGACATTAGTGCAGAAGCCAGCTAAAAAAGTGAAAGGGGCACCAGAAGTGGGTACGACAGTTACTACCAATAGGTATGAAGCGTTATCAGATTCGGACGCCGACTCCTATTCTTTAGAGGCCCATGAACTGGAGCAGGAATTAAAAAGAGTGGAAAAGGAGTATGCGACTGGCTCAGAGGATGACCCGCCCACTAAAAGGCGCCCGCCCCCTGATCCTGTATCCGCAGAATCAGATATGGAAACTGGTAGTCGGCAGAGTGACTCCAATTCGGACTTATAATGATGGGGGTCTTATTTTATCTTCTCTTTGCTGTGATGGCAGGTTTTTCTCTAAACATTGTCTCCAGCAATGTGAACAGCATTAAAAACAGGAGGACAAGGCATGCAGGTATTGAACACCTCGGGGAATCTGAAAGGGTCTGCCCTTTGGGCTGTAATCAGGAGGAGTCCATGGAGCATTTCTTGGTGGATTGTTGGGGAAGCCGTGAAGTCTGGAAGGAAGTAGCTGCCGGAGTCGGAATCCAAAGGTTGGAAAACCTAAGTTGCTCAGACAGGCTTTATGGTGTCCCCCCAACAATACACAATATAGACAGAGGGACAACGTACATCATCATTACCGTAGTCAAGTACTACCAATGGCATGCGAGGACTAGAGTAGCCATGCATAATGAACAGTTTATCTCTAGGAAGATTGCAGGTTTAGTGTTATCTGACCTCCGATGGATAAAGTGTTTGGAGATGAGGAAATGTTGGGGAAGTTCAGACTTATGGGAAGGAGTCTTATTGTGATATTTTCCTATTGATGCCCCTTTTTACCTGCTAAGTTTTTGATCTAAATAACATGTCAGTAATTGTTGTATTTATGCGATTTTAAGACCGTCTGTTATTATGTATCTTGTTTTGTTTATACAAATAAAAATCTCCATACATACAGAATAAAAACAGATACTGAGAATTACACCCAGCATACAGGACAAGAGAAGTAGTACTGTGCAGAGTCCATATATACAGAATAAGAACAGATACTGAGAATTACACCCAGCATACAGGACAAGAGAAGTAGTACTGTGCAGAGTCCATATATACAGAATAAGAACAGATACTGAGAATTACACCCAACATACAGGACAAGAGAAGTGGTACTGTGCAGAGTCCATATATACAGAATAAGAACAGATACTGAGAATTACACCCAACATACAGGACAAGAGAAGTAGTACTGTGCAGAGTCCATACATACAGAATAAGAACAGATACTGAGAATTACACCCAGCATACAGGACAAGAGAAGTAGTACTGTGCAGAGTCCATATATACAGAATAAGAACAGATACTGAGAATTACACCCAGCATACAGGACAAGAGAAGTGGTACTGTGCAGAGTCCATACATACGGAATAAGAACAGATACTGAGAATTACACCCAGCATACAGGACAAGAGAAGTAGTACTGTGCAGAGGGTGTGGCTGCTTGTGCAGCAGCTGAAGTCTGTGTGGTGCTGAGCTGCTCTGATGTCTGGAACAAGCCCAGGGTTGGGCTCCCCTGGGCTGGGATCTCTCCCAGGAGAGTCCCAGGCTTTTGGGCCTACACAAGGACTGTCAGGTGAAGCTGTGGTTGGTGGTGAAGCAGGAGGACAGAGCTCTGGGAATGGAAAGACACTTGCAGAGACTGTAAGTAGACGTGGAAATGTTTGTGTGAAAAGTACCGATTGTACAGATAAGATGAAGTCTGGTAATGTTGTTCAGCAAAAGAGTTCTCAGTCCAGCCAGCCATTGCAGGCCCAGCACAGTGCAGCTCAGTCAGTTCAGCGACATGTTATTGTACAGCACAGTCCAAGCTCTGGAAAGGCAACCCAATCCAGCCAGTCATTACAGACAAGGCAAACCCTGCAGAGTGGGGCTCATTCAGTCCAGCAACATACCAATGTCACCCAGTCTAGTCCAGTTTCTGGAAGCATGATCCAGGACAGTCAGCCATTACAACCACAGCAAGCTCAGCAGAGTGGAGCAGAGACATTGGTTTCTCCCAGTACTCCTCGCAAATATTCCAGAACTTCCTTGGAACAGAAAACAATCAAAGAGAACTTACAGCAGAGTGTAATGGTGGGCAGCAGCCAGAGACGTTCATCGCGCTCTAAGCCACAGCAGAATAAAGAGGAGGGTGGTAATAATTTTCCACAATCTGCCCCAGTGAAACCATCTACACCCAGTAGAAACCCTCAGCCCAGTACCAGTAATGGGAAGGTGGATCAGGATTTCAAGCGTCCTGCAGCTGCAAAGAAGAAAAGGTTAAAGCCTGAACCTGTGCTGCACCTGGCTGATAAAATTCCTTCCCTGGTAAAACAAATAGAGTCCCTGAGAAAAGCCAAGACTAGGATCCAGAAGCAGATTGACTCTGTCTATAGACTTAAAGCTGCCAACCCCAGGAGGGAAACGTTATATGACAGCAAACTGAACTCCCTGGGCATTGAACTGGCCGGTGTATCAAGGGACATTGATGCTACTTTGGAAGAACTGGGACCAGTGGGGGAGGTGTACCGCAATCGTGATCGATTTGAGGCGGCATCGAGTGTGAGGATTGAATCCTCTACATAGTCAGACTCTGGGGAACCAGTCCAGCGCACCCTGCCACCAAATGTGTCTCCTGAAGGGAAGACTGTGCAGCCTCTGGAGGACAGTGAGGAGCAACACCAGGTTGGGGCAGATTTTCCTGCTGGACTTCCAGCTCTGGGGGATGGTGGGAGCGTCGGTTCAACCCAGCAGACATTCACAGTACAGGAGACTCAGAGGAGTGACATGGTGGACTCCCAGCACATGGATTGTGAGAACAGTGCTGCTGCCACCAGTACTCATGGTGGGAGCCATGCTGAGGGGACTGGTGTTCATGGTGTGAGCCATGCTGGGGGGACTGGTGTTCATGGTGGGAGCCATGCTGGAGGGACTGGTGTTCATGGTGGGATCCATGCTGGGGTGACTGGTGTTCATGGTGGGAGCCATGCTGGGGGGACTGGTGTTCATGGTGGGATCCATGCTGGGGGGACTGGTGTTCATGGTGGGATCCATGTTGGGGGGACTGGTGATCATGGCGGGACTAATACTGGGGTAACTAGTAATGATGCTGCTAGTAATGACATGATGTGCAGTGATGATGTCACTAATATTGATGTGGTGAATAATGTTGATACTAATGCTGGTATATCTGAATGGGGTCATCAGCAGTCAGAGAACTCTGAGAATATAGTGATGGAGGAGTCAGCTCAGAATAACCCTCAGGACTCCCCCCCCCCCCCCCCCCTGTGGTGGACCCACCACCTGCTCCAAAGGGAAATGCTGGTCCATCTGGTCATGTCCCTCCTCAGAATGCCTGGAGCCGCGGGTCCCCTTCGTTTTCTTCCAGTAACAATTATACTGGTCAGGCCTTTAAGAGGAGGAATGTGGTCCGATTTAAGCATAGGGGTTCCAGAGAGGAGCTCCCTGATCGGAGGTTTGTAGTAAGGGAGTTGCTGTGTCAGCAGATGGGGTTTGCGCCTGCAGACATACTGGCAGTCATCAATCTTCCTGACAGACAAGGTTATGATGTCAGCTTTAAGCTCATGTCTGACTTAGACAAATTTTGGGCCAGCTTCAGTGGGTTGCGGGACAAAGAGGGTTGGAGGAATTTCATCTTTATTCCCATCTCCAAATCTGACACGGCAAATGTTAGCATCATTTTCTGGAATGAGTCTGTGCCCCCCCAGGATATTGTCATCTGGCTTAGAAGATATTGTGAGATGGTTTCTGAGTTGACAAAAACTAAAGACAGTGATGAGATCTGGACGGGGGGTTGGAGGGTTCTTGTCAAGTTGAGGCAAACTAACAATGTCACCCATCACCTGCCAAACTCCTTTTTCATTGGGCGGGAGAGAGGAGTTTGCTTCTATGCAGGTCAGCCCAGGTTATGCTTCAAATGTGGGAAATCTGGCCATGTGGCGAGCGTTTGCTCCATCTTGAAGTGTAATCTCTGTGGGGGGGTCGGCCACATCAGTTCTACCTGCGAGACGGTTAAGTGCAATCTATGTGGAAGGTTTGGCCATTTCCACAGGGATTGCCCGGAGGCCTTCCATAATATGAATGGGGAATCTGCAGACAGTGAATTGTTGGCTGCAGCAGATCGACTAGAGGAGGAGGCCTTAATGAATGGGGCTGCAGTGACTAGGGAGGAGGTGGGCGGAGAGGTCCAGGAGACTACCCCCGGGCGGGCGGACAGTGTTCAGCAGGCTGAGGAGCAGCCGGCCGCACACTCTTCTTCTGTTCCTGTCTCTGTGAAGATCACTGGTCAGAAGAGGAGGAATAAAAAAGACAAAACCAGCCGTAAACCCGAAAGTGACTGGACATTAGTGCAGAAGCCAGCTAAAAAAGTGAAAGTGGCACCAGAAGTGGGTACGACAGTTACTACCAATAGGTATGAAGCGTTATCAGATTCGGACGCCGACTCCTATTCTTTAGAGGCCCATGAACTGGAGCAGGAATTAAAAAGAGTGGAAAAGGAGTATGCGACTGGCTCAGAGGATGACCCGCCCACTAAAAGGCGCCCGCCCCCTGATCCTGTATTTATGCAGAATCTGATATGGAAACTGGTAGTCGGCAGAGTGACTCCGATTCGGACTTATAATGATGGGGGTCTTATTTTTTCTCCTCTTTGCTGTGATGGCAGGTTTTTCTTTAAACATTGTCTCCAGTAATGTGAACAGCATTAAAAATAGGAGGACAAGGCATGCAGTTTTTGAACACCTCAGGTACCTGGATGCTGATGTCTATTTTTTACAGGAGACACATCTAACATCTGTTGGACTCATGAGGGAGGCAGAGAGGGAGTGGCACACGGGACCCTCATTTTGGTCCTTGGCGGTGGAGTCTTATGCGGGTGTTGCCATCCTTTTTAATACTAAGGATGTGAAGGTGCACACACTCACTGAGGTGTCAATGGGAAGATGTCTTATGTTGGAAGTAACAATCCATGGCAGGAGACTCCGATTAATTAACATATATGGGCCTCAAACAATATCAGGAAGAATTGGGTTATTTAATGATGTGAAATCATATCTTTTTACATCAGTCCCTGTGGTTATGGTAGGAGACTTTAATGTCACTAGGACACTAAGTGACCGTTCTTATGGTAGGGTGGTGGGTAGTGACTCCAAAGTCCTTAATCGTATTATTTTACAGACCGGGTTAAGTGATGTTTTTGCACAAAATGGCAGGAAGCCAGGCTTCACCTTCTTTCGTGGTAATATAAAAAGCAGACTAGATATGGCACTGGTAAGTCCTACGGAATTGGTGACCAATATGAGTGAGAAGCTGGTACCTTACTCAGATCATGCAGCCCTCTACTTTTGCCTGGGAACCTGTAAGCATCCTGACATGGGCAGGGGGCTATGGAGGCTCAACTCCAATCTTTTGGAAGATGCGTCTGTTCAGCAACAAGTACAGAACCTCTTGCAACACCATTCCGAGAGACTAGACTTCTATGACTGTACTGCCGATTGGTGGGAGGATGTTAAAAAGGACATCTTTTCTCTCTTGAGGAAGTTGTCGGCTAAAATGGGAAGAAGTAGATATAGTCATTATCTCAGGCTGCGGAAAGAGTTGGAACTGCTTTATTCAGGTGGGTGGGGGGCAGGGAGAAAAATTGATCAAGTAAAATCTGAGCTAAGCCAATATCAATATAGCAGATACAACTCCCTAGTATTTGAACGGGATTATGGATCCCCAGGGACACCTGATCCCTTTGAAAATTGCAGAGACAAGGTGACTAGAAAATTAATAACGGGCCTGAAGGATTCCCAGGGGATTGTGCAGGAGTCTCAGGAGGGTATTCTGGGAGTAGTAAGATCATACTATGCTGACTTGTTTCGGGAGAAGGATTTGGATAGGGAGAAGATGGCACAGTTCTTAGAGGCAGTTCCAGGTCCTGTTGTGGATGATTTGGACTTTTCTCCTTTGACAGCAGAAATAACGGTGGAGGAAGTTAGGGAGGCTATTGACAAATTACGTCAAAAGAAGGCACCAGGACCCGATGGCATTACAGCCGAATTTTATAAAAAGTTTAAAGAGCTCCTAGCTCCGATTCTGGTGGATGTGTTTAAAAGTTTGCAAAAAATAAAATAAAAAAGTTGCGCTACTAAATGAACAAAGTGAGAACGTGGCTGCCAGCATCAGCAAATAGACATGTTGCACAAAAAATATATAAAAACAAAAAAATGCAGCGCCTAGGATATATATGGTGGCCCAAACGTGAACGTAAATAGGGACAACAACCAAACAGTAAGTGTATACGGCCTAAGAAGGCCTAGGATAAGTAAATCCAAATGTGTACCACACTAGTATATGCCTATACATGTGTATGAAAAACTTTTAAAGTATGTAATACAGTGAGCTGATACTTATAAAGTATGCAATACAGTGAGTAATACAGTGAACTAATAATAAAGTTCAATTAAGGTGACCAATGTGTAGACTGGGATCAGATGGAAGAAATGTGTATAAATCTTCAATATATTGTCCTCATAAAAGACTTAGAAGAAGAAGGCTCCACATAGCGCAGGATCAGATGGCAAAATAAAATCCTCATTTATTTCAGGAACAAAACACAAAACACACACGGTATAAAAAATGGATAAAATAAATAATCGTACAGGCTTCCATGCAGAGGCTTGCAAAAGGTGATCACAGAAGTAGCATCAAATAGTGGCGTAGCTATACAGCAGGGTACATGAACCTGCTGTATAGCTACGCCACTATTTGATGCTACTTCTGTGATCACCTTTTGCAAGCCTCTGCATGGAAGCCTGTACGATTATTTATTTTATCCATTTTTTTATACCGTGTGTGTTTTGTGTTTTGTTCCTGAAATAAATGAGGATTTTATTTTGCCATCTGATCCTGCGCTATGTGGAGCCTTCTTCTGTTCAATTTTTTACATGATCTCTGATGCATTGACGCCTTGGAGGTCTACATTATTACTTGGGAAAGGATTGGATTTCTTGCGCCTGCTTCATCTGCGGACACCTTGAGAGGACGGATCCAGAGAAGTCTATTTCACCATCTTTGTCTGTTTGACCCACCACCGCTGGTGTGTGTGTCCACGCATAGGGGTAAGAGTATCCATTTCTTCCCCCCATCCCTGGTGTTGGAGTCACGTCCCCGGGTGCTACGGATATACGAATACATGTTTTTCACGTTCCTGACGTTTTTTTGGATTTCTTTTATGAGGACAATATATTGAAGATTTATACACATTTCTTCCATCTGATCCCAGTCTACACATTGGTCACCTTAATTGAACTTTATTATTAGTTCACTGTATTACTCACTGTATTGCATACTTTATAAGTATCAGCTCACTGTATTACATACTTTAAAAGTTTTTCATACACATGTATAGGCATATACTAGTGTGGTACACATTTGGATTTACTTATCCTAGGCCTTCTTAGGCCGTATACACTTACTGTTTGGTTGTTGTCCCTATTTACGTTCACGTTTGGGCCACCATATATATCCTAGGCGCTGCATTTTTTGTTTTTATGTGTTTAAAAGTTGTTTGGAGAAACGCCTGATGCCTCCATCCATGAGAGTATCATCCTTAGTTCTGCTGTTCAAGGGTAGAGAACCTAATGACGTCAAGAACTGGAGGCCTATAGCCCTTTTGAATGTAGACCGTAAAATTCTGGCAAAAATATTATTTTCTAGGTTGAAGTGTTTTTCTCCAGCACTGTTGACAGACTGTCAGTATGGCACGGTAAAAGGGCGGAATATTTTTGGGGCTCTCATTTCCTTAAGGGAAGCTTTTGAGAGGTGTAAGGTTCTTAGGCACGGGAAGTATATGGTGAGTTTAGACCAAGCTAAAGCCTTTGACAGGGTTGACCATGGGTATCTGTGGGCGACTTTGTTAAAGTATGGCATCCCGAGGTTATTTGTCGATTGGCTGAGGACTTTATACTGGAAGGCTGAGAGCTTTCCACTTATCAATCGGTGGCGGGGCGGTACCTTTGGGGTTGAGGCTGGGGTGAGGCAGGGTTGCCCCTTGAGTCCCCTCTTGTATGTTTTTGCCATTGATCCTTTTTTAAGATCGCTGCAGGAGTGTGGATTTCTAACTGTGCCCCATGCCTCGGCCCTATCTGTATTCGCTTATGCGGATGATGTCACTGTAGTGGTGTCTGCCTCCCATGAGGCCCAGTTGCTAGCAGCTTCCATTGGAGCTTACTCTGAGGCCTCTGGGTCTCTTGTCAACCTTGAGAAGAGTGAAGCTCTCTGGACATTGCAGGGTGATCCAGATTTTGATCTGCCCCAGTTTGCAATAGCTTCAAGTTGTCTTAAGATCTTAGGGGTTAAGTTTGGAAGGGAAGATAATGCCAGGCTAAATTGGGAGGAGAACTTGGATGCTGGGAATGCAAAGGTTCAGCGATGGAAGAATTGCAAGCTGACCTACAGAGAGAGGGTCACAATGTTGAAAACGTACTTAATTCCCATCTTTCTGTATGTCTCTATGGTTTTTCCGCTGCCGGAATCTTTCTCTGCAAGGCTCTTCAGTCTGTTTTTTCAGCTCTTCTGGGGTAATAGACTGAATCCAATAAAAAGAGGGGTTACTTACCTGCTGAGGAAAGAGGGTGGGTTGAATATGATAAACCCGAAGGTGTTTTTTGATTCTCTTTTCCTTAAAGTTAATTTTGGGTGCTTGGACTCCAGTGTTGGCCCTCTGTGGGTAAACAGTGTTAGGGCCTGGATATTGCCTCGTGCAGAGTCCTGGATGCGGGGCGGTTCTCTCAAGAGGAAGAGATGTACTCAGGGTTATCTCCCACCATATCTGGACTCAGCTCTGAAGTCTCTGAGGAGGTGGGGGATTGAGAAATCCTACCTTGAAAATAACTCAAGGAAATTGTTATACCAGAGGATTTGTAGGACCTTTTTCTGTTCTCCACTTGTACACAGAGACTGCACTACGGCTCTTATGGAGGAAAGCTTAAAGTTGCTGAATAGCCCCAGATTACCTCTAAAGTTTCATGACATTGCCTGGCTGTCTCTCCATGGGAAAATGTATGTGAGGGGGAATATGAAAGGTCTGGCCGCATCTGAAAGAGTCTGCCCTTTGGGCTGTAATCAGGAGGAGTCCATGGAACATTTCTTGGTGGATTGTTGGGGAAGCCGTGAAGTCTGGAAGGAAGTAGCTGCCGGAGTCGGGATCCAAAGGTTGGAAAACCTAAGTTGCTCAGACAGGCTTTATGGTGTCCCCCCAACAATACACAATATAGACAGAGGGACAACGTACATCATCATCACCGTAGTCAAGTACTACCAATGGCATGCGAGGACTAGAGTAGCCATGCATAATGAACAGTTTATCTCTAGGAAGATTGCAGGTTTAGTGTTATCTGACCTCCGATGGATAAAGTGTTTGGAAATGAGGAAATGTTGGAGAAGTTCAGACTTATGGGAAGGAGTCTTATTGTGACATTTTCCTATTGATGCCCCTTTTTAACTGCTAAGGTTTTGATCTAAATAACATGTCAGTAATTGTTGTATTTATGCGATTTTAAGACCGTCTGTTATTATGTATCTTGTTTTGTTTATACAAATAAAAATCTCCATATATACAGAATAAGAACAGATACTGAGAATTACACCCGGCATACAGGACAAGAGAAGTAGTACTGTGCAGAGTCCATATATACAGAATAAGAACAGATACTGAGAATTACACCCAACATACAGGACAAGAGAAGTAGTACTGTGCAGAGTCCATACATACAGAATAAGAACAGATACTGAGAATTACACCCAACATACAGGACAGGAGAAGTAGTACTGTGCAGAGTCCATACATACAGAATAAGAACAGATACTGAGAATTACACCCAACATACAGGACAGGAGAAGTAGTACTGTGCAGAGTCCATATATACAGAATAAGAACAGATACTGAGAATTACACCCAACATACAGGACAGGAGAAGTAGTACTGTGCAGAGTCCATACATACAGAATAAGAACAGATACTGAGAATTACACCCAACATACAGGACAGGAGAAGTAGTACTGTGCAGAGTCCATACATACAGAATAAGAACAGATACTGAGAATTACACCCAACATACAGGACAGGAGAAGTAGTACTGTGCAGAGTCCATATATACAGAATAAGAACAGATACTGAGAATTACACCCAACATACAGGACAAGAGAAGTAGTACTGTGCAGAGTCCATACATACAGAATAAATACAGATACTGAGAATTACACCCAACATACAGGACAAGAGAAGTAGTACTGTGCAGAGTCCATATACAGGTCCTTCTCAAAAAATTAGCATATTGTGATAAAGTTCATTATTTTCTGTAATGTACTGATAAACATTAGACTTTCATATATTTTAGATTCATTACACACAACTGAAGTAGTTCAAGCCTTTTCTTGTTTTAATATTGATGATTTTGGCATACAGCTCATGAAAACCCCAAAATCCTATCTCAAAAAATTAGCATATTTCATCCGACCAATAAAAGAAAAGTGTTTTTAATACAAAAAAAGTCAACCTTCAAATAATTATGTTCAGTTATGCACTCAATACTTGGTAGGGAATCCTTTTGCAGAAATGACTGCTTCAATGCGGCGTGGCATGGAGGCAACCAGCCTGTGGCACTGCTGAGGTGTTATGGAGGCCCAGGATGCTTCGATAGCGGCCTTAAGCTCATCCAGAGTGTTGGGTCTTGCGTCTCTCAACTTTCTCTTCCCAATATCCCACAGATTCTCTATGGGGTTCAGGTCAGGAGAGTTGGCAGGCCAATTGAGCACAGTAATACCATGGTCAGTAAACCATTTACCAGTGGTTTTGGCACTGTGAGCAGGTGCCAGGTCGTGCTGAAAAATGAAATCTTCATCTCCATAAAGCTTTTCAGCAGATGGAAGCCTGAAGTGCTCCAAAATCTCCTGATAGCTAGCTGCATTGACCCTGCCCTTGATAAAACACAGTGGACCAACACCAGCAGCTGACATGGCACCCCAGACCATCACTGACTGTGGGTACTTGACACTGGACTTCAGGCATTTTGGCATTTCCCTCTCCCCAGTCTTCCTCCAGACTCTGGCACCTTGATTTCCGAATGACATGCAAAATTTGCTTTCATCCGAAAAAAGTACTTTGGACCACTGAGCAACAGTCCAGTGCTGCTTCTCTGTAGCTCAGGTCAGGCGCTTCTGCCGCTGTTTCTGGTTCAAAAGTGGCTTGACCTGGGGAATGCGGCACCTGTAGCCCATTTCCTGCACACGCCTGTTCACGGTGGCTCTGGATGTTTCTACTCCAGACTCAGTCCACTGCTTCCGCAGGTCCTCCAAGGTCTGGAATCGGTCCTTCTCCACAATCTTCTTCAGGGTCCGGTCACCTCTTCTCGTTGTGCAGCGTTTTCTGACACACTTTTTCCTTCCCACAGACTTCCCACTGAGGTGCCTTGATACAGCACTCTGGGAACAGCCTATTCGTTCAGAAATTTCTTTCTGTGTCTTACCCTCTTGCTTGAGGGTGTCAATGATGGCCTTCTGGACAGCAGTCAGGTCGGCACTCTTACCCATGATTGCGTTTTGAGTAATGAACTAGGCTGGGAGTTTTTAAAAGCCTCAGGAATCTTTTGCAGGTGTTTAGAGTTAATTAGTTGATTCAGATGATTAGGTTAATAGCTCGTTTAGAGAACCTTTTCATGATATGCTAATTTTTTGAGATAGGAATTTTGGGTTGTCATGAGCTGTATGCCAAAATCATCAATATTAAAACAAGAAAAGGCTTGAACTACTTCAGTTGTGTGTAATGAATCTAAAATATACGAAAGTCTAATGTTTATCAGTACATTACAGAAAATAATGAACTTTATCACAATTTGCTAATTTTTTGAGAAGGACCTGTATACAGAATAAGAACAGATACTGAGAATTACACCCAACATACAGGACAAGAGAAGTAGTGCTGTGCAGAGTCCATACATACAGAATAAGGACAGATACCGAGAATTACACCCAGCGTACATAGAAGTGGTCCTGTGTATAATTACTCATACAGGATCAGAGCAGCACTAGGTAGCAGAGAAGAAGTTTTGTGAATTGCACATTCCCGGTATGGATTGCTGTGGACTCTCTCGGCCTCAGACAGGAACAGAGGGGTTGTAGCCGTTCCTCTGCCGGGATAATTATAGAAGGACACCGCAGGATGCCGCAGCTTGGCTCCACAATGGCTCTTTGTGCAGTGAATTTGGCCTCTGTGGTCAATTGTAAAGAAGTTGCAGGAAGAAGCAATTTAAAAGCCGGAGACCTTCCAAGCTGCATAGCTGTATTCTCACCAAGACGGCCCTGACCTCATACTGGGCGCTAATTAATTTATATTTACTGATTACCGTTGGATCCGATGGGCCATTCTGCTGGCAATTGTGAACTTAGACGGCCAAGCCCCGAGCATCCAGGGACAATGATAAACATGGAACCCAGCTATGAGGATTCAAGGTTTCTCCATGGGAAACAATTCTACCCTAAAGAGTAAAGCCCTGCACACACGGCCGAGAATCCCGTCAGGAAAAAAACGTTGATTTTCCTGACGAGATTCTTGGCAAGCTTTTCTTCCCAAGCCGTGCATACAGACAGCCATTCAAAAGAACCGCCGTTCTTTTGAGTGGCAAGAACGCAGTGACGTCATAGACTACGACGAGCATGTGCTCGTCACATTTGATGCCGTCGCCGCCATCTTGCTTCACCCTACACTACCCTTGTAAGCTACCGCGCATGCGTCGAAGTCTCATCGAGCATGCGCGGGCTTACCGGAGGACAGGTATGCTTGTAGCCTCATACACACACATGGTTTTCTCGTCGGGAAACAGGCCGACGAGAATCCTGACGAGAAAATAGAGAGCAGGTTCTCTATTTTTCTTGTTGAGATTCCCGGCAGTTTTCTCGAAGAGAAACCATACACACGAACGGTTTTCTCTGCAAAAAGCTCTGCCAGCAGTTTTCTTGGCGAAAAAAACCGGCCGTGTGTACGGGGCTCAACTCCACTTTCATTGAGGAAAAAAGGAACATTGAGGTCACATACATCTCCTCCCTTCGGACCCAATAAAGCTATGTACATTGCAAGGATTTGAACAAACTTTGTTTTAGATTCCTACCTGTTTCTGCTCTGAAGAAATAGCTGTTGGTTGTGTGCAGAGTGAATCTGAATAGGAGTGAATTTTTAATTATTAGCTGCTGCACTTGCAGGGTTCTAATGAGGAACGTGGCAGGGTCTGCATCCCTTTATAAGCAATTAACCCTTTGAGAGCATTTCACTAAAAATATTTTTTTTGTTGCAGTGGATGCCTCAAATCTGACTTGTATCTTAGTGCAGATTTCTGGGAAAATCAGCCAATCACACAAGCAAGAAATGACATATCTGGGGGGCATTCTGTATACCATCTGTGTACAGAACCCCTCCAGGTTGTCATATTGATTTGAATCTTACACAATGGAAGGGGGTCCTGCACAAACACAACATTTGAAATGAATTAGCAAGTTACTGGTTTGTGGAACAGACTGAATGTTTGTAATATATCACTTATACTTTAAATATTACCAAAATAATTGCTAAAAAGTTGTGTTTTTAAATGAAAGATTGCATTGGGGCCCCCAACCTCATGCCCCCGGGCACAGCGGTTCTTTGTACTTTAAAGAGATTACAAAATGACCTCTATAGTGCCCCTCTCTGACTTGGTTTCACTTTAAATTGTGGTTTGACTTTCCCTGACTAAGATACGAAAGTCTTTACTGTCCATTCAGGGCAGTGCCAGCATTTTTTACTGACAAAACATGGGAAATTACATTTAAAAACAAAGAAAGGGGCGTGTCCAAGATGGCGACGTGAGTGGTCGCTTCCTCCACGAGCTCCGCTGACCCTCTTCTACTTACCCGGCTCCACGGCCTGTATAACTCCTGAACTCATTACCGGCGACACCTGGATGCGGCGGAGATCTTCCAGGTCACGGTCCGGGAGGGGCAAAGTGCTGAAGTTCTCCCCGTTCCCGGAGGACACGCCATCATCTCCCGGCCTGCACGAGAAGCTGCGCGCCAGGCCCGCTCCCCTCATGGCCTCGATGACTACTCCTGTGGAGCCCCCGGACTCCAGACCTCCCTGGCTAGCGGAGGTGATGGCTGCTATTGCCACCTGCCAATCAACCCTGACGGCCAAAATAGAGGAGGTGCAGCTGGATGTCAGCCTCATCCGTCAGGACATTGATAAGCTCCGCTCCAGAGTCACGGAGACGGAGCAACGAATAGGGCTGGTGGAGGATGAATCCATGGAGCACTCGGCGTCTCTCCGCTCCCTCCATACCAGAGTGAAGGCCCTGGAATACAGAGCGGAGGATGCCGAGAACAGAAATCGGAGGAACAACCTCCGAATCATCGGCCTCCCGGAGGGGGCAGAGGGGGGGGACCCGACATCCTTTGTTGAATCCCTGCTGCGTTCCCTCCTCCCTGAGGCGCGCTTCTCACCCCACTACACTGCTGAAAGAGCGCATAGGGTCCCGCCGAAGCCGGGCCCTCCGAGGACCCCCCCGAGAACCTTCATACTTCGCCTCCTCAATTTCCGGGACCGGGACGAGGTCCTCCGGGCTTCCAGGTTGAAGGGTGACCTCCGCTATCAAAATGTCCGGCTGATGATATTCCCGGACTACTCCGTCGAGACTCAGAAGCTCCGCAAGTCCTTCGATCAGGTGAAGGGGGCTCTTAGGGCCCGAGGCATCAAATACAGCGTACTGTTTCCGGCCAGGCTCCGAGTCCAGGACGGCGAAACATCTCGGTTCTTTCATTCCCCTGCTGAGGCCTCAACCTGGCTGGATTCCTTGCCCCCACACCGTTGACTGCACTAATTGTGAGTACTTTCCACCCTGTGTGCTTGTGGGTCAGCGGGTGGGGATCCTGTCTAAAACTACTGAGTTTTCCCTCTTGTAATGGCCGCCTGCTGAGCCCCACTCTGATCGCTATTTGCTGCCCCCCCCTTGTTCCACCTGGGGATACGGTTAATCTGCTGTGCCCCTCCTGGATCTGGAAACCCGTGCCTGTTCACTCTCCTCCGGGGGTCCTTTGGCATTGCTGTCCTGGGGGGTTGGGGGGGGGTGGGTTTCCCCCCCCCTTTTTTTTTTTTTTTTTTGTTTTGTTTTTGTAACACAAGTTTTCTGCCCCTGACGAGTTCAGGTGAAACGTTATTAAGCAAGAGGAAGGAAAACGTCCCAGGAACTTTGTATTCCCGTTGGAAGCCGTTTACCCTGCAGTGGGGTCTGTGGAGACTTTTACACCTTGACTCACCCTTATCTGATTCATACAGCCCCACTGCTTCTTCTGATTTGAGGGAGGAGTCGGCGGAGGGGGGAGGACGCGCTCACTTGGACACCCCCGGTTGAGATCCGGTGGGCTCCAGCTCGCCTCTTGGCCTTATCCCCCCTTTTGCAGCCCGTGTGCTGAGTTGGGTTTGGGGAATGGAAGCTCTTCCCGGTTTTGGGGGAAAGAGCAGGGTGGGGGGGGGTTTATTGCCCTTTTTGGGCTTTTTTGGTTTGGTTTTTTGTTTATTTGTTTTAAGTTTAGATGTTTTATTGCTTATGCACTATTTAACACACTGTATTGCTTTATTTTCCTTGGGGTGCGAGATTCTGTCATTGTCCCGCCCCGGACTTCACCGCCAGGTCGCCTGAGCTTCGCACTACTGAATCCTATTTTTCCCTTAAAATTTGGCTACCATGTCGGCTCTTAATATTCTGTCTTGGAACACCAGGGGCCTTAACTCTCCGCTCAAGAGATCACTGGTGTTTCAATTCATTAAATCACATTGTCCCCACATATGCATTCTTCAAGAGACCCACCTGGTGGGTAGTAGAACCCTAGCTCTCAAGAAACCGTGGGTGGGCAGTCACTATCATGCTACCTACTCTACCTTTGCTAGGGGGGTAAGCATCCTGGTTAATAAATCGTTGCCGTTTAAGCTCCTTGACCTGGCGCTGGACCCGGACGGCCGTTATGTCATTCTTCATGCCAGAATCCTATCTCAGACTTGGTCTATTGTGGGCTTATACCTGCCTCCCCCGGCTTCGCTCACGCTGCTGAATAAAATAACGGCTATCTTGGCGGATTTTGCCGCAGATCACATGATGCTGCCACGGGACTTTAATATGGCCCCTGATCCAGCTGTCGACAGACTGGCGGGTGCGGGTCCCCTTGGCCCTGGGTTGTCAACCTGGGCGGCAACCTATGGCCTGACAGATGTCTGGAGGTGGAGACACCCTCGGGGGCGGGCCTACACCTGCCACTCTGCTTCACACGGTTCCCTCTCCCGAATTGATTTGGCCTTCGCTGGTCAATCGACCCTGTCCAAGGTCAGGGATGTTAGGATACTGCCTAGAGGTATTTCTGACCATGCTCCACTGCTGGTGTGTGTGGGCAACCCCGGGTCCCTGAGCAGGCTGTGGCGGCTATCGCGGTTTTGGGTCTCAGATCGGGACGTGGACTCCCGGTTCTCCGGGGCAATGGGGGAGTTTTGGGCAGTTAACCCGGACTCCTCCTCGCCCATGGTGGTGTGGGACGCCTTCAAGGCATTTACCAGGGGTCATTACCAGGCCATCATAGCTAGGATTAGACGGGAAAGACGGTCTGCTCTGGTTGATGCAGAATCGGCAGCCAGTACCCAGGAGGCACTTTTCATTCGAACGCGTGACCCCCAGGACTACATCAGACTTCAGACTATGACCAGAGAGGCTCTCTCCATCCGGACGTCCCTGACTCAGAAGAGACTTCTCGCTCAGTCCCATCGTATATTCGAACAGGGTGAGAGGTCTGGTAGGCTCCTTGCTTGGCTCTCCAGGGAGCACTCGGGTGGGTTTAGTGTTCCCCACATCCTGGGCCCTAGTGGTGATCTCCTTTATACCTCTGAAGAGATCAACAAATGTTTTGTCGCCTACTACCAGTCGCTCTACACGTCCAAAGTGACGTTCAGGGATGAGGAACTGGTCGGCTACCTTGACGAGGTGGACGTTCCGGTCTTAACTGACAAAGGCAGGGATGGCCTGGACGGGCCTATCTCCCTGGACGAGATACTTAAAGCCCTTAAATCTATGCAACCGGGCAAAACACCTGGCCCGGACGGGATTCCTGTAGAGCTCTACAAACAGTACCCTGACACTCTGGCCCCTAGGCTTCTTTCAATGCTGACGGCTGCTGAACAACTGCATTCACTTCCGCACTCCATGAGTGATGCGGTCATTATTGTTATCCCGAAGCCAGGTAAAGACCCTTCTTTATGCCCCTCCTATAGGCCAATCTCGCTGTTGAATGTTGACGCTAAAATACTGGCCAAGGTTCTGGCTAATAGATTGAATACGGTCATCACGGCACTAGTGCACCCTGATCAAACGGGATTCATGCCAGGAAGGGGCACTGACATAAACCTCAGAAGATTATTTACTCACATAGCCAGGGCGGAGGGGGTGGGCCAGAGTCTCGTGGCCTCTCTGGACGCCGAGAAGGCCTTCGACTCTGTTGAGTGGAGGTATTTGTGGGCGATTCTTTCTAAATTCGGTTTTGGTAACAACTTTATCTCATGGGTGAAACTACTATATGCGGCTCCCCGGGCCAGGGTATACACTAATGCGTGTCTCTCAGAACCGTTCCCGCTGGGTCGTGGCACGCGTCAGGGCTGTCCCCTATCTCCGGGCCTGTTTGCCCTGGCAATGGAGCCCCTGGCTGCCCTTATCAGGGCGGATGCTGAGATAAGAGGTATACAGGTTGGGACTCTCCACGAAAAAATCTCCCTTTACGCAGATGATGCCTTGCTATACTTGGCGGACTCTTCTGCTTCCCTTGATAGAGTCTTGGCCCAATTTGACCGATTTAGTGGTTTTTCGGGGGTACGCATCAATTGGGACAAATCTGAATTGTTCTCGCTCCATCTTTCCCCCATCGGCTCCAACTCCCAGACGCGACTTAATTGGGTGGCGGAAATTAAATATTTGGGGATAATGGTCACAGCGGACTTGGGGAAGTATATGGCCCGCAATATCCACCCTCTTATGCAGCAGGTCACCACCAAATGTGCGGCGTGGCGCTCCCTTCCCCTTACTCCTGTGGGCCGTGTTAATCTCCTTAAAATGGTGCTACTTCCCAAATTCCTGTACTTTTTCAGGAACACCCCCGTCCACATCCCCAAGACATTTTTCCGGAGGCTGGAGAGACAGTTGGGGACTTTTATCTGGGCCGGGAGGACTCCCAGGGTGGCGAGGCGGACACTCCATCTCCCCCTTTCTGGTGGTGGTTTGGCGCTTCCCAACTTTCAAATTTATTACTGGGCTGCCATTTTGGTAACTGTCCGTTGGTGGTTCTCCCAACCCAGACTGAATCCGGCGGTTACACTGGAGGCTGCTGTACTCGGGTCGTATGCCGCTCTTAGCAATCTTGCATTTCGAGGTAAACGGGCTGCCCCCTCTGTTACTACCCCCATGAAGACCACGATTAGAGCCTGGCGCGAGGCCAGAGTCATTTACACAAAGCCCTCTCATGTATCCCCTCATACACCCCTTTGGGGCAATCCTACCCTCCCCCACATCCACTCCCTACCAGATCCCTCGGTGTGGGCTGGGAAAGGAATATTGACCCTGAAACACATAGTTAGGGAGGGCAAACTTATGAGCTTCCAAGACATGAGACACCGGTACTCGCTCCCGGCGAGATGGTTATTCCGCTATTGGCAGCTGAAGCATGCATTCGCTGCCCAATTCCCGGACGTACTTACGTTGGAGCCGGACTCCGTTGAGCGTCTCCTGACTTCCAGTGCGATGGGACGGCCTCTCTCCTCCCTGTACCTCTACCTGACGGTAGCTTACGACACCAAGCTGACCAAGACCCTTCTGAAATGGCGGGCTGACCTGCCCGATCTGGATGACGAGACCTGGGAGGACTGTGTGTCCACGTATATACCGACCCTAATAGCGGCTAGAGACAGATTTATACAGCTTAAGTTTTTGCACAGAGCCTACTTCGCCCCACTACGATTGGCCCGAATGTTTCCGGACAGGGACCCCCTCTGCCCTAGGTGTAGGCGGGAGGATGGCTCCTTCTGGCACATGGTTTGGTCGTGCCAGGAGATCCAACCTTTCTGGACACAGGTGGTGGACACTTTGAGCGCGGTCTCCGGACTCAAGGTCCCCTTAGACCCCCTGACCCTTCTCCTGAGCCACTTGGACGAAAATCTAGGGGACAGATACACCAAACTTTTTCTGACTTTCTCCCTGTTCTATGCTAGACGTGAAATTCTTCTCAAATGGAAGTCGGGGAGCCCGCCCAGACTGGACTCCTGGATTACTACTGTCAACTCAGTGTTGCCCCTATACAGACTCACTTATGAGAGCAGACAGTGCCCAACGAAGTTTGATAAGATTTGGTCGGGTTGGATTGATGCTAATGGTTGAGGTAGACCACCAGGGAGGCTCACATGGTTATACAGTCGAACATGCCTGTCTCTCTCTTAGCCCCCCCCCCCCCCAAGAAAGGGGATTTACCTGTCTATTTTCCGGCTTGGTAACCTGGTTAGGGTATCTACAACACTCATGCTGATTAATTACCCTAGTTGAAGATGGGGCCTGGTTGCCCTCCCTATAGTGGGAAGTTGTGTGCTTTGCTTGTAACTCGGGTACACTGCTTAACCTTACTGAGTCTGCTGTAACGTTCTGATTGCGATTTCTTCTGCATGTGTTACTGTAATCCTGCTTTGTCTTTCAATAAAACATCTCTGTTAAAAAAAAAAAAACAAAGAAAACCAAAATTTAACCACTTCCCTACCCAGCCATAGTCAAATGACGTCCACAGATGGGATCTCCCATCCTGGGTGGACGTCATATGACATCCTGGGCTTTGTGGGGGGGGATATCTGAATGATGCCTGCAGCTAGAGGCATCATTCAGATATCCTTTTGTTGTGCCAGCGATTCTGAGCACCATAAGAACGATCATAGCGGCGGTTCCACCACTTGATTGTTATTATAGGCAGCGGGAGGGGACATCCCCCCCCTCCCGCCGCCATCCGGTGCATCTCCGGGCTCTCCCGTGCCATCGGGGGCCCGGAGAATGAATCGTCCGGCGCACGATAGGAAGCATAGAGATGACTGGTGACCAGATGGCCACCAGTCATCTCTATGCCCGTCGGAGGCCCGGGCGCGATGTGATGACGTCACGCCCAGGTCCTCAAATGTAAACAAAGCCGCCATTGCGGCTGTAAGTATGAGATCAGTGAAAAAAATTTCACGATCTCATGCTTTCCAGCCTGGAGGAGAGATGTGGGGTCTTATTGACCCCGCATCTCTCCATAAAGAGGACCTGTCACACACATTCCTATTACAAGGGATGTTTACATTCCTTGTAATAGGAATAAAAGTGATTAAAAAAAAAAGAAGTAAAATAAGTGTAAAAAAAAAAAAAAATTAAGTAAAAACAAAAAAAATTAAATTAAAACGCCCCTGTCCCCGGTAGCTCGCGATCAGAAGCGAACGCACACGCAAGTCCCGCCCACATATGTAAACACCGTTCAAACGACATGTGAGGTATCGCCGCGTGCGTTAAAGTGTGTGCAAAAATTCTAGCACTAGACCTCCTCTGTAACTCTAACCTGGTAAACTGTAAAAAAAATTAAAGCGTCGCCTATGGAGATTTTTAAGTGCCGAAGTTTGGCGCCATTCCATGAGTGTGCGCAATTTTAAAGCGTGACATGTTAGGTATCTATTTACTCTGCGTAACGTCATCTTTCATATTTTCCAAAAAAATTGGGCTAACTTTACTGTTTTGTTATTTTTTTAATTCATGAAACCATTTTTTTTCCCAAAAAAAGGCGTTTGAAAAATTATTGCGCAAATACCGTGCAAGAAAAAAAGTTGCAATGACTGTCATTTTATTCCCTAGGGTGTCTGCTAAAAAAATATATATAATGTTTGGGGGTTCTGAGTAATTTTCTAGCAAAAGAGCAATGATTTGTACATGTAGGAGAGAAGTGCCAGAATAGGCCCGGTATTGCGGTGGTAAAAAAAAGCCCGGTGTTGAAGTGGTTAAACAGTATAAACATAATATGGAAACACTGACAATACCCATAACAATTATTTTTATTTTTAAGTCATTTCTCTGGTTTACATTTACAAAAGTCAACACAGAATGACAAATGATCAGCCCCTGATATTTACAGACAGTTGTAAAAAATCACAGATATTTTACAAACTGTTCGTAAATTTACTGACAGTTGGCAAACCTGACTCTCTGAGACATATTGGAAAATCAGAATTGCAGTTGGCATGGCTTATATTTAGTGACCCTGGTAACAAAGTGAAACTGAATCAGAGGGGCACCTAAGAAGCTTATCTGCATTTAAAAAGTAAATGGCGAGGTTCTTGTGGTGTTTGCCTAAAGCTGGCTATAGATTGGTCGAAATTCATCCAATTCATCAGGGACTGGTCCGTTCCCGCTAGAGAGAAGTTGATCTAACGATCGACTTCTCTTGAACAGGAATGTTGAAAGCTTTTCATTCACTCAGGGCATGCAGGCAATCGGTTGTGGCGCTGATCAATGTATTCTGGCAGTGGAGGAGCCCCGCTGCCTAAATACAGTCCTGCAGTGGGGAGGATTCCTTCATCTACGTTGAATGTGTGGATGGGGAAACTCTATTCTAAAAAAAAAACATCCATTGATGGCCGGCTTAACCTGGAAATATTAAAAAGGATAACGGGTGCAATTTTAGCAGCTCAATATCACACGATCTGTAGTAAGTACACCTGGGGACCTCCTTGCTCCCTGGATGCTGTAGGTGGGCACACACTGGCAGTGCAGTATGGCACCCGTGTAGTGGAGTTCTTCTGAATCTGATACAAAAGATGCAATATTGATGAGATAACACAAACCTCCTCATCTGATTCCTCTCTGTCTCTTCTCTCTTAGTGAAGAAGAAAGGAACATCTGGCCTCAAACTCAGCAACCTCATGAATCTGGGCAGAAAGAAGTCCTCCTCCATGGAGAGCCCAGAGAAGAATCTGGAGACCTCCAGTAAGTCCTATGAGTCTAATGTATCATCTTGCAGGGGTCTCCAAACTACGGCCCTCCAGTTGTTTAGGAACTACAATTCCCATCATGCCTAGTCATGTCTGTGAATGTCAGAGTTTTTCAATGCCTCATGGGACGTGTAGTTCCGCAACAGCTGGAGGGCCGTAGTTTGGAGATCTTTGATCTAATGTATCATCGCGGAATAATGTGCTCCCCTGAGCTCTATATTCCAATGTTTGGTTGGAGTTTCCCATTGAGATATAGTGTATATTTATCAAGTTACATTTTGAGATATTATTTTCAGGGGATAGGCTCTCCTGGACAGGCACAGATCTACTATAAAGTGAATATGTCAATACTGATTAATGAAGGCTGCCATTGCAGAGCATTTTTGACAATGCTGTAGCCACCAGCAGTGATCATTGTATTCTGACAGCTGGGAAACCTCCTGCTGCCAGAATACAATAGCGTAGCAGGAGGGATTCCCCCATCAACACTGGTTAGGTTGATGGGGGAATCAAGCAATTTTCTGCGTTTTCTGAGATGTACTACACTTTATTGGTTGCACTAGATCAGGGGTCCTCAAACTTTTTAAACAGGGGATCAGTTCACAGTCCCTTAGACTGTTGGGGGGCCGGACTATAGTTTGAAAAAAATATGAACAAATTCCTATTTGTCGTGCAAAAAAAACAGGTAAACAATACAATACAATATTTTAAATAAAGTACAATTTTAATCAACATAAACTTATTAGTATTTCACAGAATCCCCCCCCCCCCCCCTTCCCATCACAGACTCCTCTCCATCACAGATCCCCCATTACAGACTCCTCCAACACAGAAACCTCCATAACAGATCCCCCCATTACAGACTCCCCACAGAGCCCTCCATCACAGAGCCCCCATCACTGATGCCCCTCATCACAGACCCTCCATCACACACTCCCCCAACACAGAGCCCTCCATAACAGATCCACCACATCATAGATCTACCCATTACAGAGCCCCCCATCACAGACTCCCCCCAACAAAGAGCCCCAAAAAACAGATTCTCCCATCACAAACTCCCCCATAACTGATCCCCCCCAACACAGATCCCCCCAACACAGAGCCCTCCATAACAGATCCCCCATCACAGACTTCTCCAACACACAGCCCTCCATAACAGACCCCCCCCCATATCACATATCCCCCATCACAGACCCTCCATCACAGACTTCTACAACAGATCCCCCCCCCATATCACAGATCCCCCCCCCCCCCATATCACAGATCCCCCCCCCATATCACAGATCCCCCCCCATATCACAGAGCCCTCTAGCGGTATTACATTGCCCCTTCTATAACATTGCAGCACTCCCCCTTTCCTCTGCTACCTTAATCATACAAGATGAGAAGCATGGCAGGTCATGACAAAGGGCGGGACTTTCCAAGTGAAAGGCAGGTGATTGATTGCTCGGACCGCCCCGCTGCCTAATAACCAATCACCCGCTTCTTATCTCAAAAGGTCCCGCCCTTTGTCCGGACCTGTCATGTTTCTCGTCTTGTATGATTAAGGTAGCAGAGGGGAGGGGGAATGCTGCAATCTTAAAGGGGCAGTCCGCGGGTCGGGTAAATCACCCTGGCGGGCCATATCTGGCCCGCGGGCCGTAGTTTGAGGACCCCCTGCACTAGATGGACTTGTGTCCTTTTTCAACCAGATTATGTAAGTATGTATGCAAGTTCTTTTTCTTTTTTTTTTTTCACCCAGATATATACTTCATTTCTTTCTCTTTTGTTGTTTCAGATTACCTGAACGTGCTGATAAACAGTCACTGGAAATCACGCTATTGCTGCATTAAGGATGGGCAGCTCCACATCTTTCAGGAAAGAAACAAGAGCAAAGCAGCCCTTCAGCCCGTGTCCCTGCTGGGCTGTGACATCATTCCGCAACCAACGCCGGACCACCTATACTCGTTCCGCATCCTGCATAATGGGGAGGAGCTGGCCATGCTGGAGGTAAAGGGGATTCCCGCATCTTCTAATATGTAATAATAGAAAGCTGAAGGCTTTTGAGAAGAATACTGAGGCAGGGTTGGGATGTTTTCAGGTACGCCACCCTGCAGGTCCTTCCTACCTGCCATAATCTATCTGCATTGCATAGAGGAACACAGAGACCCAGAGAAGATGCCACTAGGTCTAAAGAAAGTTCTGTAATAAAAACAGAAAAGGAGAAAACTGAGGAACCAGTGAAGGCAAAATATAAGCAGAATAAAGTCTAATGCCGCGTACACACGGTCGGAAATTCCGCCAAGAAAAGTCCAATGTGAGCTTTTGGTCGGAAATTCCAACCGTGTGTAGGCTCCATTGGACTTTTGCTGGCGGAATTTCCGCCAGCAAAAGATTGAGAGCTGGTTCTCAAATTTTCCGACAGAAAAAAATCCGATCGTCTGTAGCAATTCTGACGCGCAAAATTCCGACGCATGCTCGGAAATAATTTGACGCATGCCAGGAAGCATTGAACTTCATTTTCTCAGCTCGTCGTAGTGTTGTACGTCACCGCGTTCTTGACGGTCGAAAGTTCAGAGAACTTTTGTGTGACCGTGTGTATGCAAGCCAAGCTTGAGCGGAATTCCGTCGGAAAAACCATCCAAGGTTTTTCTGATGAAAAATCCCATCGTGTGTACGGGGCATTAGTTTTAAAAGGTACCCTGTGGTGAATAAGCAGCAAATCACTCATTATCAGCTTTAAACCTTTTGTTGCCAGAGCCCTTTTTTTTTTTTACACACATTTAAAAAATAATCTTAGGCCTAAATATTAAATAAATAACCCAAACATTATATTATATATAAACATTATACAGTATAACGCTCTAAGGTTATCAATTTTCTGAAAGCAGAATAAAATGGTGGTAATTCCGAATTTGTGTCACATGATAACAGTTCATGAAACACAACATTTCATTAAAAAAACACTGAAGGTAATTTTAGAGAACACAAACGCATATATCATATATCAATCATATACCAATTTTATGCTAAAATATAAAGGATGAGGTTGTGTCGAGTAAATGGATATCTAACATGTCAAGTCTTAAAATTGTGTGCGCCCGTAAAACAGCGACAAACTTCTGTACCCTATACTTCCATAATCAATGTTTTGAAAGCCCCTTCAGGTCATCAGTTTAGAGTGAACTATGAGTAATGGGCCTAGAAGTATTTCTCTCACTCCGGGATGCGCAGCAATATGTAACGCGTGTATGTGGGGAGGTCTCAAATGTTTTTTTGGGGGAGGGTTTAAGTGCTTGGGCTTAACTTCAATTGTGTACACTTTTTAAAAAAAAAATTCCACTAAACTTTATTTTTCCTTGGAACATGTTTTATTGACCAACTAAAGTTGCTGCTGCTCTTCTGCCGTGACATGACTGCCCTCTGCTGGAGAAAGAGTATAAGAACAGCATGAATATAGCAGGATGCTTGTTTGACCCCGATCAGGTTCCCATCCTGCCTCAGCCTGTCTCTAAAAACTTTCCGTGCAACCAGTTTATTATATATGTAGTGTGTGAATGTTTTTATCCTTTCTCTTGCTGTTACCTTTACTGTTGATTCACAACCTGGGATATTGAAATCAAGAGGCAGGTTGGAGAGGCAAACCATTAAAATGGACCTGTTTGTAACTTTACAAATCTGAATACATCCCTGACATGTCACAATATACATCGATAGAATTTGTTTTTAAGAAATTCTCCACCTTTTAACATTAAACAAACATCCTTGAGTTCCATTTACTGACTTTGCCTAGGCTGAGATGATATTGTCAGTCTGCTGCAGGCAGGAGGAACCATTTCCTCAGTCTCTTCATCCCCCAGTGGATCAGACTGGACTTTGTAGTAAATCACAAGGTGAGAGCTGGGGCTGATATGTGTCGGACACATTGGTGTGTGCAGCCTATTGCATTAGGGTGTGCACTGCAGAGCACTAACATACACGTATGTGTATCAGCAGATCAGTGGACGGTGTCAGTAGTTTTAATTTTAATTATTTTTTACAATATTATTTTTTTATTACATATATATTATGTTTTATTTATAATTTTATTTTAGTTTTTTCTAGAAGCCCCCGTTATGGGGCTTTGGTGAGGTGAAATATCAAGGGTCTAAACCCTTGAAGGAATTAGACCCCTGATGTCTCACTTTTGAGACAGTGGAAGAAATTGAAGACCGAGATTCCCCAGTCCCTTTCTCTGCAGCCGGCAGTAAACATAGTGTATAATGCTTCAGTCAAGAATGAAGACAGGAGCCATCAGTACAGATCCCTCACTGTGTTCATTCAGAAGAGGAAGTCCGTGTTAATGAAATATTTACCAGCCCCTTCCCCCGCTCCTTAGAGGAGAGGAAGGAAGCTGGCAGCGCTGCAGGATGGAGATGGGAATCTGCAACACATGGGGTGATTAGGGTGTGCCCAGGCACACCCGGTGTGGACGCCTATGGTTGAACACAACCAAATGCATAAAAAGAGAGGCTGCAGCATGATATATGGTACCAAGGAGCCAGATTTGGGCTGGTCCAGGAGCAGAGCTTTGTTGGGTGGTTCCAGGAAGCCAATCTAATGGAATAAAGGAACTCAAGACATCTACATAAAGAAGCGGCGGCATGAGCGGCAGTGATCTTGTCACTGTTCAAACAGCGCAAGAACAAACGGTCAGAAAAGAGTAAAACGCGTTTCAGACAGCTGAAGGTTGAGCTTACAGATGCAGCTGAAGAACACAATATCAGTGCCAGGGTTTGAGGATTCACTATCACCATTGGACGGCACTGAAAGGTTCGCCAGATGCCTCCCCCGCTTGCTCGAGGCTACAGAGAAAGCAGCTTGTGATGCCCCTGCCAAATCTGCTGCTTTGATCATTGCTGGACTGAAATATTAATTCACCATCTCTGGGGATGAATATTGGATCTGCAGAATGAAGCTACCAGGGATCCACTCCAAAAAAAGGTTTTCAGCAATTCAGTGGAGATTATTGGGATCGTCATAAGAATGGTAAAGTATTGTACCGTGTTATCCTGTAGTAAAGGATGTTATAAAGGGTTAGGCTGGCCATACACGGTTCACTTTTTACCCATCAGGTAGCGGGCTGAACAAAATAAAAACTGAACCGATTCTCCCATCCACACATTCGAGGTGGATGAGGAAATTCTCCCCACCGAGCTTTTGTATTCTGACAGCGATACACCGATTTGCGCCGTAGCTGCTGATTCATAGGCGTGCATACAGGGTGTGCCGGACACGTCTGGGCACACCCTAATCACCCCATGCGGTGCAGATTCCCCCTGCTTCCTGTCTCCCCCTGCAGTGCTGCCGGCTTCCCTCTTCTTATGAGTGGGGAAGGGGCTGATAAATATTTCATTAATCAGTCCCTTCCTTTTCCTAATGAACACTGTAAGTGATCTGTACCTGTCTTCATTCTTAACTGAAGCATAGTAAACTATGTTTACTGCAGAGAACGGGACTGGGGAATCTCTGTCCTCAGTTTCTTTCTCTCTCTCAAAAGTGAGACATCAGGGGTCTGTTAAGATCCTTGATATTTCACCAAAGCCCCATAACAGGGCTCCTAAAAAAATTTGGGTTAAAGTAATAAAAAATAGGATTTTTTACTCACCGTAAAATCCTTTTCTCTGAGTCCATGGACCGACACTGCTTCTCTATTGACAAAGTGGGTATTATCCGTTAATTAGGAGTGACTAGGCAGAAAAACTTGTAAAAAGTGTTGCATCACACCTTCTACAGTACCGCCCAGGGGGCGGACCCTCTGGGTATACCCTCTCAGTCTGCATCTTCGCAGATCAGTTCGTCAAAAAGCAGTACAAACTTAAAAGGAGGGGTGGGTGCTGTGTCGGTCCATGGACTCAGAGAAAAGGATTTTACGGTGAGTAAAAAATCCTATTTACTCTTTCGTCCATGGACCGACACAGCTTCTCTATTGACAAAGTGGGACGTCCCAAAGCAGTGTCAGAGAAAAAACGAGGGGTGGTAATAGCATAAAAATAAACTTCACCCCAAACACAAAACAGCACTCCTCCAACGGAGGAGTTGCAACTCTAAACAGCCGCTTGCAAAACCTTGCGGCCAAAAGAGGCATCCGAAGATGCACCTACATCAACTTTGTAGAATTTTGTGAAAGTGTGAGCGGACGACCAAGTCGCCACTTTACATAATTGGGAAACTGACGCTTGATGTCGGAAAGCCCAAGAGGCACCTATTGCCCTGGTCGAATGCGCCGTGACAGGAAAGGGGGGCGCCTGACCCTTTAAGGCGTAAGCCTGGATTACCATCTGTCGGATCCACCTAGAGATGGTGGCCGATGAGACTGCTTGGCCCTTCTTGGGACCAGCCACCGAAACAAACAGTGAGTCTGACTTCCGGAACAGGGAAGTAGCAGATAGGTATACTCTCAAAGCTCGGACAACGTCCAAGGAATGCAACGCCGACTCCTTAGGATTCGACGGCTGAGGACACAAGGATGGAAGTACAATGTCTTCGTTGAGATGAAAAGCCGAAACGACTTTCGGAAGAAAGGAAGGCTGCGGCCGCAGCACCACCTTATCCTTGTGGAAAATCAAATAGGGAGCCCTGCAGGACAAGGCTGCCAGCTCAGAGACTCGTCTAACTGACGTAACAGCCACCAAAAAGACCACTTTCTGAGAAAGTGTCAACAGGGGAATATCTCTAATCTCAAACGGTGCCTTCTGAAGCACCGAGAGGACCAGGTTTAAGTCCCACGGAGGTAACGGGGGACGGACCGGAGGGGCCACCTGTCGGACCCCCTGCACAAATGTACTCACGAGAGAGTGAGTCGCCAGGGGTCGCTGAAAAAAGACAGCCAGGGCAGATATCTGTCCCTTAAATCGTACTTAGGGCAAGCCCTTGGTCCACCCCATGCTGTAAAAACAGCAGGATTCTGGAAACCAAATAGGTACGCGGATGCCATTTCATTTCCTCACACCTGGAGATGTAGGCCCTCCAAGTGCGGTGATAGACCTTCCTAGAGGACGGTTTTCGAGCACTTCTCATAGTAGAGATTACTGAGTCTGACAGGCCCCAGTCTCTCAGTACCTGGTTCTCAACAGCCATGCCGTTAAAGCCAATGACTGTAAAGCAGGATGGAATATGGGACCTTGCGATAGCAGGTCCTTCCGTAGTGGTAGGCGCCAGGGGACGTCTGCTACCAGACGTACTTCCGTTGCGTCTGCCCATGGGTCTCTTGACCGGGCCACAAATTTCAATACCTTCCGATTGAGTCGGGAAGCCAGAAGATCTACATCTGGTGTGCCCCACTGCTGTGGCGTTGTCTGACTGGATCCTGACTGGACGCCCTTGCAGTCTGAGACCATTTGAAGAGGCACAGCTTGATCGCCCGGATCTCCAGGACATTGATCGGCAGGAGGGCTTCCTCTGGGGTCCAGCGACCCTGCGCCGACTGGACACCCCAGACTCCCCCCCAACCTGTAAGGCTGGCGTCCGTCGTGATCACTATCCAGTAAACCGGAAGAAATGACTTCCCGGCCATTACAGCCGGTGCTGTCAGCCACCATACCAGGGATCTCCTGACTAGGTGGCTCACTCGGATTTGATAATCCAGAGATGAAGGGCATCTGTTCCATCTGGACAGAACTTCCTTCTGTAACACTCGAGTGTGGTATTGAACATATGGGACCGCCTCGAAGGAGGCTACCATGAGGCCCAACACTCGCATGCAAAAACGGAGTGACGACCAATTCCTGGAAGTCAGCTGCCGTACTGCAGCCCGGAGGGTCTGCAACTTCTCCACAGGGAGGAATACCTTTGCCTCTGAGGAATCCAGAATCAACCCCAGGTACACTAGGCATTGAGTGGGCACCAATACTGACTTTTGCGTGTTTAGTATCCAACCACAGTCTCGAAGAGTCTGACAGGTAATGGACACGCTTACCTCTAATTCTGAGCTTGAAGGGGCCTTCAGCAGAAGGTCGTATAAGTAGCCTGTGATAGCGATACCCCGCTGTCTTAGAAGTGCCAGAATCGGAGCGAGCACCTTGGTGAACGTCCTGGGTGCTGAGGCAAGGCCCAACGGGAGGGCCACAAACTGGTAGTGGTCCTTCCCGATAGCAAATCGCAGAAACCTCTGGTGTCTGGAGTATATGGGGACATGCAGGTATGCGTCCTTGATGTCCAAGGAGGCCAGAAAGTCCCCCGGATGGAGAGCCGTGACTACAGATCGAACCGACTCCATCCGAAAACTTTGTACCTTCACAAAGCAATTGAGGGCTCTGAGATCCAAGCTTGGACGAACCCCCTCCTTCTTCGGCACAATGAACAGATTTGAGTAAAAACCCCGTTCCAGTTCTGGAACTGGAATAACTACCCCGCGTTCCAGTAGACCCTGGACCGCCCCATACAGGGCCTCCCCGACGGGTCGGTAGTAGCTGGAGATTGGAGGTGTTGAATCTGTCCGGTGGACAAGAGAGAAACTCTATCTTGTAGCCTGAGGAGATTACTTCGCAAACCCACCTGTCGGAGATTAGTGCTGTCCACTGAGTCGCGAATTTGCGAAGACGTCTCCCCACCCGAGAGCTGGGTGGGGGTGGACCTTCATGCGGACGCAAATTTGTCCGCAGGCTTATTGGGTATGCGGGACCAGGGACGCTTTTGTCCTTTGGGCAGGCGCTTTATCAGCCTGGGGTCTTTTCCCTGTCGCCCTAGGGGGACGAAAAAAACACTTGTGTGCAGTAAAGGAGGGCCCTTGCCCTTGGCGTGGCCCCTTACCCTTGCTAATTTGGGGAAGCAAAGTGCTTTTACTTCCTGTGGCATCCTTGATAATGTCATCCAGAGAAGCCCCAAAAAGTCTGTCGCCCTTAAAAGGCAGATCCAACAGGGCTTTCTTGGAAGTCTGGTCCGCAGACCAGCCTTTTAGCCAGATCAGGCGGCGTATTGCTACTGCATAAACCGAAGTTTTAGACAGCAGGGGAATAGTATTCATGTCTGACTCGCAGACAAACCCAAGGCCCTGGACCAACAGGTCGGCCAATGTTATCTCATCAGGAGGAGCATCTCGCTCCTTAACCCCTGGAGTAGCAATCTTGCCCATTCAGTAAGTGTGTGAGACACTAGGGCCCCCGCCAATGCCGGGCGTACTGCCGAGCCTACCACTGAGTATAGGTAGCAAGCGAGTGCTTCAGCCTTCTTATCCACAGGGTCCTAGAAAACAGGAGCCCCTTCTACAGGAATTGTGGTGGCTCTATTAAGTCTGGACACTGGAGGGTCCACTATAGGGGGGAGAGGTCCATTTCTTCAGAAAACTCTCCTCAAAAGGGGTACCGTACCGCAAACCTCTTTGGGGCTGTAAAGACCCTCAGTGGGTTCTCCCATTCCTTGTATAAGAGTTTATCAAAAGACACACAAGGGAACACCTTAGCAGTGCGGGCAGGTCTATGAAACCCAAGTGGACCGGAGTCTCTGCTGCTTCTGCAGTATTTTCCAATTTTAGCATATCCCGCACTGCAGTAATAAGGTCAGATACCAAAGCCGTCTCGCGTACTGACCTAGACTTTGAGTCATTCTCACTGTCCGGTCACGGTCTGCAGTCTCTGATGCGTCAGAATCTGGGCCCCGAGCCGTAGCTGGACCTGGTTCTGCACCAGAATTATCCCCAGAAGCTTGCAGGGCATGGGGCGTTTACTACCCCCTGTATTCCCGTGTGCTGCTTCCACCCTGGCAGCAAACGCCTCTAGGATTGCAGTCATAGCGTTCATAGACACCTCAGGGGCACCAGCTGCTAAATCTGGTGTTTCAGGGGAGAAGACATCTGGCTCAGATGCCATGCTGACCACACGCTGACACTCACAGGGCTCCAGGCAAGATATCAATAGGCCACCCTCCTGTGCTGCAGAGAGGCCGGGTCACCCAGAGGACTCACCACCCTGGATAGGTACTGCTATGCTGCGCCTGTGATGCTGTCCCGCTGCTGCTGTGTCAGTCTGCTTCGTTTATCAGCACTTCCTGTGTGAATTTTCGCGCCAGTGTAATGCACCCTAGAGGCCGGAGGCTCTCGAAAAATGGTTGCCAAAAACGTCTGTATGGAAGATAATGTGGGCTCTAAGAAAATGGCCGCCGACAGAAGATAGAGGTCAAGCAGCCATAGCCCACAAAAAGATGGCCGCCGAACGGCAATATCTGCATCCAGGGTGGACAAACATGGCCGCCGATCAGCTGATAGGGGCCAGTGGGTGTGGCTGAACCACAGGAAGATGGCCGCCGGGCAGTCACAAGAGGCCAAACTTGGCATGGACCACCTCAAAATGGCCGCCGACAGCATGGAGGAGGAAGGACACAAACACAGGTAAGAAAAAATGACATTTCTTTTAAATGTTAGTTACAGCCAGCCCCGCTCCAGTGGGACCCCCTAGGTGACCCCCAGCACCCAGCAACCTTTAGCTAGAAGCCCAGGGAGGAGGGAAAGGCAGGGAGAGAGGGAAGAAAGGGGCCACAACCACTTACTTGATCTCTCCAGGAATGTCCAGCTAAATCACCCAGCCGAGGCAGGGGAGTTTTACTTACCTATCCTGCATGTATTCTGCTGGAAGACATTCCAAACAGATCATCGTCCGCGCACGGAAGGTGACTGTTGGCCAGGCATGCTGTGATTGGACCCAGAAGGGACGATCATATGTATGCCCTGGAGCGTGACGCTCACCGGACAGGCTGCTGCGACTCGGCCGTAAGGTCAGCCGAAGCTGAGCGGTCCGATGCAAGCCTTGGAGCGTAAGCTCACCGGCCAGGCTGCTGCGACTCGGCCGTAAGGTCAGCCGAAGCTGAGCGGTCCGATGCAGGCCCTGG
The DNA here is from genome assembly GCA_029206835.1 of Rana muscosa. NCBI lineage: Eukaryota > Metazoa > Chordata > Amphibia > Anura > Ranidae > Rana > Rana muscosa. The sequence goes on along the minus strand of CM055123.1, from coordinate 250,603,972 downwards.
AGCGTAAGCTCACCGGCCACCCGTGGAGCGACGGGCATGTCGTGGAAAACCCAGCGCGTAGCTAGGGTCGGCACACGCTCGATGCCCGAAACTGGGGAAACTACAAGGATCGAGGATCCAGCCTGTCACCCAGTCGGCAGTTGATCGAAGATCGCAGGAAACAACAAATGTAGCAAAAAAAAAAAAAAGATATATATATATATCTTTTTTCCCCGGACCAATGGGCCCGAAGGGAGCCATGTCCTACTCCTTGCTAGACAGAAAAAAACTGATCTGCGAAGATGCAGACTGAGAGGGTATACCCAGAGGGTCCGCCCCCTAGGCGGTACTGTAGAAGGTGTGATGCAACACTTTTTACAAGTTTTTCTGCCTAGTCACTCCTAATTAACGGATAATACCCACTTTGTCAATAGAGAAGCTGTGTCGGTCCATGGACGAAAGAGTAAATAATATTGTAAAAATAATAAAAATAAAATATTGACACTGTCCACTGCTCTACTGACACCAATCTTTGCTCTACTGACACCGTCCACTGCTCTGCTGATATACACATATATGTTTCTGCCTTGGGGGGCACACCCTAATGCTATAGACTGCGCACACCAATGTGCTGGTCGAGTGGATTTTTATCGGACAGGGCAGTTAAACAGAAGTTGATCGATAGATCAACTATGGGAGCCTGATCATCACATTGCATCATTCCATCCTATGGACCCCTTGTATAACACTGCTACGTTGTGTCAATGCATCCTATGGAGTCTTCACATCAGTAAGCAATGTGATGATCGGGCTGCCATAGGATGCAATGATACAATGAGCAGTGTGGTGGTTGGGCCCCATAGGATGGAATGATACAATGAGCAGTGTGGTAGTTGGGCCCCATAGGATGGAATGTACAATGAGCAGTGTGGTGGTTGGGCCCCATAGGATGCAATGATACAATGAGCAGTGTGGTGGTTGGGCCCCATAGGATGGAATGTACAATGAGCAGTGTGGTGGTTGGGCCCCATAGGATGGAATGTACAATGAGCAGTGTGGTGGTTGGGCCACATAGGATGGAATGATACAATGAGCAGTGTGGTAGTTGGGCCCTATAGGATGGAATGTACAATGAGCAGTGTGGTGGTTGGGCCCCATAGGATGGAATGATACAATGAGCAGTGTGGTGGTTGGGCCCCATAGGATGGAATGATACAGTGAGCAGTGTGGTAGTTGGGCCCCATAGGATGAAATGTACAATGAGCAGTGTGGTGGTTGGGCCCCATAGGATGGAATGATACAATGAGCAGTGTGATGGTTGTGCCCCATAGGATGGAATGATACAATGAGCAGTGTGATGGTTGTGCCCCATAGGATGGAATGATACAATGAGCAGTGTGATGGTTGGGCCCCATAGGATGGAATGATACAATGAGCAGTGTGGTGGTTGGCCCCCATAGGATGGAATGATACAATGAGCAGTGTGGTAGTTGGGCCCCATAGGATGGAATGTACAATGAGCAGTGTGGTGGTTGGGCCCCATAGAATGGAATGATACAATGAGCAGTGTGGTGGTTGGGCCCCATAGGATGAAATGATACAATGAGCAGTGTGGTGGTTGGGCCCCATAGGATGGAATGATACAATGAGCAGTGTGATGGTTGGGCCCCATAGGATGGAATGATACAATGAGCAGTGTGGTGGTTGGGCCCCATAGGATGGAATGATACAATGAGCAGTGTGGTGGTTGGGCCCCATAGGATGGAATGATACAATGAGCAGTGTGATGGTTGGGCCCCATAGGATGGAATGATACAATGAGCAGTGTGGTGGTTGGGCCCCATAGGATGGAATGATACAATGAGCAGTGTGGTGGTTGGGCCCCATAGGATGGAATGATACAATGTATTGGTATGGTGACCAGGTTCCATAGGATGATGTTATTCAATGTAGCAGTGTGATGCTCCCCGGTGGTCTCAGCGGGGGGCATCGATAGTTTCAAAAAACTATTAGATAAGCACCTGACTGACCACAACATACAGGGACATACAATGTAATACTGACATATAATCACACACATAGGATGGACTTGTGTCTTTTTTCAGCCTCACCTACTATGTAACTATGATGAGGCTCCATAGGGTGGAATGATACACATTGATCTATTGTAAGATGACATCCTATGGTGCCCCATTATCTTATACATTATATCATTCTCCTGTGGGAGGCCAATCATCACATTTATACAGTACAATGTATCAGTCCATCCTATGGGAACCAGATCATCACACTGCTACATTGTATCATTGTATCCTAAAACTCAGAGAATGTTCCCATTGGCTGTGTATACAGTGACTATAATGACATCGCTGGTTATATTGCATCGCCTAATGAAGATGACCTTGGAGTGTAGTGAGTCTTTGTGGTCCACAATTAGTGATCCTCGGTGTTCCTTTCACAGGCGAAGTCCTCGGAGGACATGGGACACTGGCTGGGTCTTCTCCTCTCTGAATCCGGTTCGAAAACTGACCCGGAGGAGTTTGATTACGATTATGTGGATGCTGAGCGCGTCTCATGTATTGTGAGTGCAGCAAAGAACTCCTACTTGTAAGTGATAAAAAAAAATTAATATAGGGGAATGCATCAATATTGCTGATATTTTGTATACTATAGGCTCATATAAGTTCATTTAAAGGGAATATATAATGTATGTGTGCATTCTTCAGCATTCAGTCAGTACAAAATGCATTTGCAAATACTCCTGAAGCCACACAAGAACACCAATGTCCCTCTGGAACGTACACCCTGAAATTGGAACGTAAGACCCGGTTTACACAGGGGCGACTCAGCCGCCTGACAAGTCGCGTCCTGCTCTCTTCAATGGAACCGTTCTCATAGGAGCGACGCAAGCCGCTCTGACTTAGAAAAGGGTTCTTGTACGACTTTGGGGGCGACTTGCATTGACTTCAATAAAGAAGTCATTTTGCAAGTCGCCTCTGAAGTCGTCTTCAGATCGCCTTGCCGAGTCGCCCCCAAAGTCGTGCCGCCTGTGTGTGAACCGGCTCTTAGACATCAATGTATAAACAGAGTGAGTGAGTGAATAAGTTGTATAGCGCTACAAATGCGAACTAAATCGCCTCAAGGCGCTTATTTCCATCCAGTGTCGTCCTGATCCTTCAGAAGAGGTGTTTTTTTCCTGAAGGCCCGGTGGTCTTCTTCCAAAACAGAGTAGATTTACCTGGGGGCAGCCCCCTTCTCCTTAAAGGGGAACTCCACCCAAAAGTGGAAGCTCCACTTATCTGCCTCCTCCTCCCCTCCCAAGGCTTCCGAGAGATCTCACTGTGGCGAGATCACTCGGAAGTTCGGCCCCTCTCCTCTTTCCCTCACCACCGGGTCCATTCAGAAAGAGCAGGGAGCTTTGCTCATGCGCAGTAGGGAACCGGCTGTGACGCTTTAAGGCTTTTATGCCAGTTTCCCTTACTACGAATGGCGGCGGCAGCACCCGAGAGCAGATAAAAAGATCGGCTGCGGTGCCGACATCGCTGGATTCCAAGAGAGGCAAGTGCCCTAATATTAAAGCGGAGTTCCACCCAAAAATTAAACTTTTGCTTTTTGAAACCCTCCCCCCCTTCGGTGTTACATTTGGCACCTTTCAGGGGGGAGCAGATACCTGTGTAATACAGATATTTTGCTCCCACTTCCGGGCATTGATACCTGATCCACCCACGGGTATCATCTACGCCACTTCCTGCGCCCCCCCCGCTGTCTTCTGGGAGACACACAGGTCCCAGAAGACAGCAGGGACCAGTAGGATAGCGCAGTGCGAGTCGCGCAGTAGGGAACCAGGAAGTGAAGCCTTTGGATCAATGTGAGAGCCAGGAAGTTAGTATTTTGGTAGGAGAGGTCAGTGGTTGGTGTATTTTCTCAGGATAATTTTTTGTTGGGGGGGCTTTAGATTTTAGATATTTTGTAATTTAGTGATCTAGTGAACCTGGCCCTATGAATGCAAATCTGTTATTTCTAGTACATAATCTATTTTGCCATTTCAGTCTAATGCAAAGGAAATATTCGGAGCCAAACACATACATTGACAACCCGCGAGGTGGGAGGAGCCAACAGGATGATCTCTACGATGATGTCGATGTGTCAGACGCAGTGGTGAGTGAAGCTATTGAAGGGACAAGAGCTGGGGGCTGGGGAGGGATTGTTGCAGGTCTATACAGAAGTGCTGCACAAAGTGGCTTTCTAGAGCTTCAGAGTAGTTGCCTGGAGTGTATTTGGAATCCATTAATAAATAAATCCTAGTTGCTATTTGCACTGGATATGAACCTCCTGGATAGGGATAATATCCATTATTACAAGGATGGATCATTTGTAGAGTAGGAAATGTTTTTTGTATTACACAAGATGTATAACAGGGATAGCGAAAGTCAATTATGTCCTTTTTTTGGCGATCTGTGTGTGCAGGAGGAGGAGCCAAAAACAGAGGCTCCAAAAGAACTAGAGGACCACACCTACCTGGACCTTCTACCGGCAAAGTCCTTCCTACACAGTACCGGGATGAAAGGTCATGATAGAAGCCTGGCAAGCTCTCCAGGACCAGAAATTGCCAAAGCAAGAGATGTGGAACCAGAGTCCGCCTTGTGTAGTGATCCGGAGCCGCCATGTCCTGTCCGAGAGGTGAGGGGCCTGGCATGTCTCCTTTATCCATGTCACATTTCCAGTAGTAGTTGGTCACATTCTGTAATGCGGAAGGTGTTTTAGTTTTATTGCTTGGAAAAGTGGATGAATAACACTGGAAACTTTATGTAGCATTTATATTATTATTGTTATCCAATAGTATGGCAATGGTGGGAATCTAAATGTCAGGCTGGCAGCTGCTACAAAGTAAAGGGCTTCCACAATCACCTTTTGGGTTGTGATAGGGATGAGTAAATATTGCATTTAAAGCAGAACTTGCATCGGGCGCCCACAGTATCTATTGCATGAAACGATGTACAGGTACATTGTATTGCACAACAGAGCCGCCCTGCCGCAGTATATGTACGGTGGGCAGTCCTAAAGTTAAGGTTAAAGGTTAAACAGAAATAGTGTGTAGTGCTACTGACCCTTTAAAAATCAAATCAGTGTCTGAACCTGGGGGTCAAACTTGGAGTACGCTTGTCACATGCGTAGTGGCTATTGGCCCCCTTCGTGGGGGGCGCGTTGGTGATCATATCCTACAACGAGCAAAACCATTGTTGGCAATCACAGAGGTAAGACGTTTCTTGTAGTCAGGGGAGGGCTGGCAGCCTTAGGCCTGGGGGGAAAGTCCAGTCAGGTGGTCCATTGAACCATCAATGCAGCCTGATCAGTGCCCATTAACGTAGCCTCACCAGTGCAGACAGTACCCATCAGTGAAGCCTCATCAGTGCCCATCAGCGCAGCCTGATTAGTGCCCACCAGTGCAGACAGTGCCCATTAGTGCAGCCTGATCAGTGCCCATGGGATGTGGGGGGTCAGCTGGGGGTGTCAGGGCTGTCTCACCTTGGTAGGTCCTTGCACCGTGCACGCCCTCTTCGAGGGGGTTATGACAACTTCCAAGCTGCCTCTCTGCTTGTCTCTTGTTCAAAGACTCCGGGAGTGTAGTGGAGAGGTGTAAGCTCAGCTGCCTGCTCATCTCACTCAAAGTAGTGAGATGAGCAGGCAGTGCTGCTCTCTGACATGTCTTCTCTCTCATTTAAGAGGGTAAATTATATTATCTAAAGAGAAAAATTAAAATGGAAAAGGTTGGCCCATGTAGCCCAATACAACTAAACACCCTCTGTGTGTGGGTGCTACTGGAGGTCCAGAATTATTTTCCAATTGCCCATCAGTGCAACCTGATCAGTGTCCATCAATGCAGACAGTGCCCACCAGTGCAGCCTCATCAGAGCCCATCAATGCATTTTCATCGGTGCAGACTCATCAGCGCCCATCAACGCAGGCTGATCAGTGCCCATCAATGCAGCCTCACCAGTGCCCATCAACGCAGCCTCACTAGTGCCCATCATTGCAGCCTCGCCAATGCCCAGCAATGCAGCCTCATTGGTACCCAGCAATGCAGCCTCACAGGTACCCATCAATGCAACCTCACCAGTGCCCATCAGCACAGCCTCACCAGTGCAGCTTATCAGTGCGGCCTCATCAGTGTAGCATGGCAGTGCTGCCTTATCAGTGCAGCTTAAGGCTACTTTCACACTGGGGCGCTTTGCAGGTGCTATAGCACTAAAAATAGCGCCTGCAAAGTGGCCTGAAAGAGCCGCTCCTTTCACTCCAGTGTGAAAGCCCGAAAGCTTTCATACTGGAGTGGTGCGCTGGCAGGACGGTAAAAAAAAGTCCTGGAAGCCACATCTTTGAGGCGCTGTAGGAGCGGTGTATACACCGCTCCTACAGCGCCCCTGCCCATTGGAATCAATGGGCAGTGCTGCCGAGCCGCTGCAGCAGCACTTTGCGGGCGGTTTTAACCCTTTTTTGGCTGCTAGCACGGGTTAAAAGCGCCCTGCTAGCAGCCGAATAGACAGTGCTTTACCGCTGATGCCTCAGTGTGAAAGTTGCCTTAGAGTGCCGCCTAATCAGTGGCAATGAGTGCAACCTCAACCTCCTTAATGAGTTTGCATTGATTCCAGCATGCATGGAACACTTTGCACATTCTGAAATCAATGCAAACTCGTTAAACAGACCACATTCATTGAAAGTTCATTAATATATAGATCATGATTTTGCAATAAAGTGATCCATGCTGCAAACTCATTTAACAGTCTCCACCTTCAGTGAAAGTTCATGTACTGCAAAGTTTGCAAAACATGAACTTTCACTGAAGGGAGACAGTTGAGTTTGCAGCATGGATTACTTTATTGCAAAATCATGATCTGTATATCATGATAAGAGTAATTTATAAAATTTTACCTGCTGTCCTTGCCAGGGGGTTCCCCTCGTGCTTCTCTCTCTCTCTCCTCCTGTCATCGGACAGACCCCTCCCCAAGAGAGGATGCAGTGAACAACCGCACGGAGAGGGTGGGCGGAGCTTTAGGCTCTACCTCCGCCAGTCCAATATGTCGGCCGCTCCGTACTACCCCCCCCCGGCCAAGCACGCTGCCCATACACATTCACAATACTCGCAAGTACCGCTGCAGCAAGCCGGCCGCCGCACTGCACAGACTGAAAAAAAAGGCTGAGGCAGCGCCGCGGCCGTTTTATCAATAAGGTAGGCGGCCTGGGGGGAAGTCTCCACCCTTCCCCCCCCCCCGGCCCAGTTCGCCCCTGCTTGTAGTTGACCACCAGGTTTGCACACATCTCAGAAGGGATTTTGGCCCACTTCTCTTTGCAGATCCTCTCCAACTCATTAAGGTTTCGAGGCTGACGTTTACTAACTCGAACCGTTGGCTCCCTCCACATATGGGATTAAGGTTTGGAGATTGGCTAGCCACTCCAGGACCTTAAGGTGCTTCTTCTTGAGCCACTCCTTTGTTGCCCTGGCCGTGTGTTTTGGGTCATTGTCATGCTGGAATACCCATCCAAGACCTAGTTTCAATGTCCTGGCTGAGGGAAGGAGGTTCTCACCCAAGATTTGATGGTTCATAGCCCCGTCCATGGTCGCTTTGATGCAGTGAAGTTGTCCTGTGACCTTACCAGGAAAAACACCCCCAAAGCATAATGTTTCCACCTCCATGTTTGACAGTGGGGATGGTGTTCTTTGGGTCATAGGCAGCATTCCTCCTCCTCCAAACACGTTGAGTTGATGCCATAGAGCTCAATTTTGGTCTCATCTGACCACAACACTTTCACCCAGCAAACTTGAGACGGGCCTGTACATGTGCTTTCCTGAGCAGGGGGAACTTGCGGGCACTGCAGGATTCCAGTCCTTCACGGGGGGTGTGTTACCAATTGTTTTCTTGGTGACTATGGTCCCAGCTGCCTTTTTAGATCATTGACCAGATTCTCCTGTGTAGTTCTGGGCTAATTCCTCACCTCTATGATCATTGAAACACCTCTAGCTTAGATCTTGCATGGATCCCCAGACTGAGGGAGATTGACAGTTATTTTGTGTTTCTTCCATTTGGGAATAATCGCACCAACTGTTGTCACCCTCTCACCAAGCTACTTGGCAATGGTCTTGTAGCCCATTACAGCCTTGTGTAGATCTACAATCTTGTCCCTGACATCCTTGGACAGCTCTTTGGTCTTGGCCATGGTGGAGAGATTGGAATCTGATTGATTGCTTCTGTGGACAGGTGTCTTTTATACAGGTAACAAGCTGAGATTGTGAGCACTCCCTTTAAGAGAGTGCTCCTAATCTCAGCTTGTTACCTGTATAGAAGACACCTGGGAGCCAGAAATCTTGCTCATTGATAGGGGATCAAATACTTATTTCACTCATTAAAATTCAAATCAATTTATGTTTTTGAAATGCATTTTTCTGGATATTTTTGTTATTCTGTCCCTCACTGCTGAAATAAACCTACCATTAAAATTTATAGACTGATCATTTGTCAGTGGGCAAACGTACAAAATCAGCCGGGGATCAAATACTTTTTTCCGTGTGTGTAGAGTAACATTTGCACAGTGCAGGTGTTATTCACACTTATAAAACTATAGCAGAGTTTGATATTATAGGAGGTTTAGGTTGAAATGACACAGCATGTTACAACAGACTTATCAAAGCCTGTCAGCGCTCAGGCACCTCCATCTTCTTCCGGTCTTCGTTCCGGGTTTGCTCTGTTAGGCCACTCGAATGGCTGGGCTGCAATGACGTCGCTCCCGTGCATGCAAGTCACTCAATTCACAGAGTGCAGTGCCATTTATTTTGATTGGCACAGCAATGCACTATGTAGGCCAGGGGTCTTCAAACTATGGCCCTCCAGTTGTTCAAGAACTACAATTCCCATCATGCCTAGTCATGTCTGTGAATGTCAGTTTTACAATGCCTCATGGGATGTGTAGTTCCGCAACAGCTGGAGGGCCGTAGCTTGAGGATCCTTGATGTAGGCAATGTATATATGTAGCAGGGCACTGTAATGTACTATTAGTGCAATGTGTTACGCATTTTTGTCATGTCAGTTTTTTTAGGATACAGAAAAGAGAAACATCACACTAAGCAAGTGCGATAATGTTATGAGTTGCCCCCAAAATACCAGTTGTGATTTTTGTTCTGACATTTGATTTTATTTTCCCCCCAAAAAAAGTTAGATCCATTTGTAAAAAAAAAAATCGGTTTGTACATTTGACCAGTGTTTGCCGTGTAGTCAAGCTGCATTTATTGTGCTGCAGGAAACAGAACCCATCGCAGAGGAGACGCCTCCCGGCCTGCAGGTGACGGCAGAGACTGCGGTGACGGCCAGTCCACTACTTGGGAAAAAGAAGGCGGAAAAAGGAAGACCGACCAATGCAGGTGAGCTGTGTTATTATCACTGGGTGGGAGGTCATGTCTGACAGCATTCCTGGAGCTGAAACCACATGATCCACTATTCCAATACAAGAAACAATTATAAACTATAAATCAACTGCATTTACTACAAAAATTGCAATATTATTTGCTGAGAATAGCAAGTTTTTTTTTTTCTCTCCTTTTAAAGCCCAGCTCCATAAAACTTTTGTGCTGCACTGACGTGGAATGAATAAATAATGGCCTTTTTTGCCACCCGCAACCCCATTTAGGGTTTTCACATCACTTCCTGTTCTTGTGACACTGAGAGGGGGGATTCTGACTCCAGGACAAGTGGGGGGCATAGACTGCTGATAAAAGCTCGCTCTCTTCCCCTACTTTGATCAAAATGTTAAGATCCTGCAAGACCCAAAGCAGTATCAATTTTCCAGTCCCCCGTCTCATCAGTGGTTTGATCTATTGACTCCTACTGTATGTCACTACTGTGACGTGCAAGCCGACGAAACCAGAGCGTATAGGGGGGAGGAGGAAAAACAAATATGCCACTCCTGGAAGTGTCAGATCCTTCAGCTGATGGTCTCTCTTTACCTTTCCAGAGATCAGCGGTGAGATTTTTTTTTTTTTTCACAATAAACATGTATTGAACTTTAGTTCTGAGAATGTGCAATTCTTTTAAAGCAATTTTTCTGCTACGCAGTCGCCATGGAGAACAAATTGGGCAAGAACCGCACGGAGGCAGAAGCCAGGCGCTTTACAGAGGTGAAGGAGAAGCTGGAGAAAGAGCGAGAAGATATTCGAGTGCAGCTGGCCCACCTCCGAAAAGAGAGGCGAGAACTCAAGGAGAACATTGCTACCTGTAGTGGTAATGTACCTCTACAATCATATATTCTTATATTCTGGGACAGTCAAAAATTATCCAAGTACATTTATCATGTGTAGTCTTCCCTGAATCTTGGTGTGCTTTGTGTGCAGTAATCCAGTGTGAGACTTTTCCTGTAATAAAGACCGCTCACTGCTGCTCTCTCTCCTTGTGCAGGGTGACAGGTCTTGTCTCCGCCCCCTCCTGTAGTTTTTCTGCAGGCAGCCTGTAGTGGGTGGAGCCTGCTGGGTCCCTCCCACAGCTCTGCTCACTGCACGGACTATGTACAGCACAGTGATGAGGTCACTGCTACTTTTACAAGGATATACAGTATCTTGGTCTGCAATGGAATCTGATGCACACAAGCAATAAAAGTTTTTATGGCTAGAGTTCAGCTTCAATCTAAAAAATGTAGCAAAGTAGTATAAGGAGATACATACCCTTAAAAAATCTGATTAATTTGTTATCCAATCAGGCAGGCCCTTGCCCCTACATAGTTGAGGATCTAAGAGCCCATTTTCACCACTGCCCTGTGGGAACATGTCATGGACATTACATGCATTGGTGCACTACAGTTAATTGTAAATGGTTCTCCAACACACCTCCGCAATACAGATGTGCTTTGACACAGCACAGTGTTCTGTACATCACATTATGATAAGCAAAATTGGGCAGACGCGCATTCAGCCTATTCATTTTGAATGAGCCGTTTAAGGCAGAGCAATAAAATATAAATATTTAAAATATAGAACCGTTTTTTTTTCATGACATATTAGAGTGGTAAGGGCTGTGATAAAGGGTTGGGCCTCATTCACTTGGGTACTGAGGCCTGTACACTGTGAATGGGACATTTGTTTAGATAGCTGGAGCGATCAGGTGCTGCGTGCAGGCACCCCATGTAAGTGTATGGGGGACAGAACACCTGCACTGGGACAGCCACGCATCATAATATGATGGGGGGAAGTTAGGCAAGTGGCCTCGAACACACACTGTTAGTGGACTTGCATATGATGCCAGCAGGTAGGACCTGGCATTTCAAGCCACATAAACAAATGGCTGATTGCTAGGGTTTTTCTTTTACTAAGGCTGGAGAGTGCAAAATCTGGTGCAGCTCTGCATAGAAACCGATCAGCTTCCATTGCCAAATCTTAATTGAACAAACTGAAGTGAAAGGCTGATTGGCTTCCATGCACAGCTGCATCAGATTCTGAGTGCTCCAGTTTTAGTACATCTCCCCAATAATGTACAAGCCTCAGCGCCCGTGTCAATCAAGGAGGCCTAAGGCTGGGTTCACACTTGTGCGACACGACAGCCGTCCTACTTTGGATCCGACTTTGCCCTGCGACATGAAGCCGACATATGTCTGACTTTCAATGAACGGGAATCCGACTTGGATCCCCGCCAATACCAGGCACTGTGTTTGGTATGAATCTTGAGGGGGAACTCCACGCCAAATTTTAAATAAAAAAACGGCATGGGTTCCCCCTCCAAGAGAATACCAGGCCCTTCGGTCTGGTATGGATTTTAAGGGGAATCCCCTAAGCTGAAAAAACGGCGTAGGGGTCCCCCTCAAAGTCTAAAGCAGACCCTTATCCGAGCACGCAACCTGGCAGGCCGCAGGAAAAGAGGGGGGGACGAGAGAGCGCCCCCCCTCCTGAACCGTACCAGGCCGCATGCCCTCAACATGGGGGGGTTTGGTGCTTTGGGGCAGGGGGGCGACCCGCGGGCCCCCCCCACCCCAAAGCACCCTGCCCGCATGTTGATGAGGACAGGGCCTCTTCCCGACAACCCTGGCCATTGGTTGTCGGGGTATGCGGGCGGGGGGGTTTATCTGAATCCGGGAGCCCCCCTTTAATAAGGGGGCCTCCAGATCCCAGCCCCCCACCCTATGTGAATGAGTATGGGGTACATCGTACCCTTACCCATTCCCCTGGTGGAAAAAAATGTCAATAAAAAACCACAGGTTTTTAAAGTAATTTATTACACAGCTCCGGGGTCTCCGGTGTCGTCTCCACGCTCTCCGGTTCTTCCTTCTGCCTGCCGGGCCTCCGCTATCTTATTCCAGCTCTTTTGCTAGCGGGGGGCCCGGTCTTCTCCGTCGCCTTCTTCCCTCTTCTTCTCGCGCTCTCTGGTTCTTTCTTCCTTCTGCCGGGCCTCTGCTATCTTCTTCCAGCTCTTTTGCTAGCGGGGCCCGGTCTTCTCTGTCGCCTTCTTCCCTCTTCTCCTCTTCGATGTTGACACGTCTCTTCCTCCCGCTGTAATGCTGGGTGTGCGGTGCGCTCCGATTTATATAGGCCTCTCATGACGTCACAGTCACATGCTCCGGGTGGCCACATGCTCCCATGACATCACAGTCACATGCTCCAGGGCCACCCGGAGCATGTGACTGACGTCATGAGAGGCCTATATAAATCGGAGCGCACCGCACACTCAGCATTACAGCGGGAGGAAGCGACGTGTCAACATCGAAGAGGAGAAGAGGGACGAAGGCGACGGAGAAGACCGGGCCCCGCTAGCAAAAGAGCTGGAAGAAGATAGTGGAGGCCCGGCAGAAAGAAGGAACCGGAGAGCGAGAGAAGAGGAGGGAAGAAGGCGACGGAGAAGACCGGGCTCCCCGCTAGCAAAAGAGCTGGAAGAAGATAGCGGAGGCCCGGCAGAAGGAAGAACCGGAGAGTGCGGAGACGACACCGGAGACCCCCGAAGTCAGAAGAAGACCCCCGGAGCTGTGTAATAAATTACTTTAAAAACTTAAAAACCTATGTGTGTTTTTTTATTGACATTTTTTTCCACCAGGTGAATGGGTAGGGGTACGATGTACCCCATACTCACATAGGTTATTAAAGGGGGCTCCCGGATTCCAATAAGCCCCCCCGCCCGCATACCCCGACAACCAATGGCCAGGGTTGTCGGGAAGAGGCCCTGTCCTCATCAACATGGGGGCAGGGTGCTTGCTCGGATAAGGGTCTGGCTTAGATTTTGGGGGACCTCACGCCGTTTTTTCGGCGTAGTGGTTCCCCTTAAAATCCATACCAGACCGAAGGGCCTGGTATGCTCCTGGAGGTGAACCCATACCGTTCTTTTTATTTAAAATTTGGCGTTGAGTTCCCCCTCAAGAGCAGCAGAGCACAAGTCGCATGCCAAAGTCGGATCATGCAAGACTGCGGTCCGACTTTGATCCGACTTCAATGATGGTCAATGGGCTGAAGTCGGATCAAAGTAGTACAGGGAGCATTTTCAAAGTCGGACCGACGTGTGTCGGACCAGTTAAAGCGGTTGTATACCGCAAAAATTATATATTTTTTTTGTCAACCTGCAAGGCAAAGGTATAATGAGCTAATATGACTAGCATACTAGCTCATTATCAATCACTTACCTTAGATCGAAGCCCCCGCAGCGGTCCTCGGACACGTCCTCCGTCGCATCTATGATACCTGGAGTGACTTCCGGGTATCGCTGCTCCGGCGCTGTGATTGGCCAGAGCGGCGATGACGTCACTCCCGCACATGCGCAGGGAACGGCACGATCCCCGCGCATGCGCGAATTTCCAGCAGTGTCCGGCAGGCTCCCATTCAAGAGCCGCCGCGCTCAGTGCGCCATTATCTACGGCGCGCATGCGCCGTAGACAGCGGTGCAGTCTTTTTTGCAAATATCTCCGAGACTGTGTAGGTCTCGGAGATATTGCAAGCACCTACAGGTAAGCCTTAATGTAGGCTTACCTGTAGGTGCTTGTACACATTTTGGGTATACAACCACTTTAAGACGGCTCCCATAGGGAAACATTGATTTTCACACGTCATGCGACATGAGCTCCCAATGTCGGAGCGTTTGTTGCCCCAGTGTGAACCCGGCCTCAAGGTAGCAGGTATACATTGCTCAGCGACTGCAGCCAATTAGTCAAACAACTGGCTGCTGTCCAGTGGGGGCGCCCACACACATCAAAGTTCAGCAGGGACTGGACAAATATTGCTCAGTGTGTGGTCATCCCTACTCTACAATACTGCATTCTGGCCACTAGATGGTGTTATCATAGGAAATAGGTATGTTTCTTTGCTCCATCTAGTGGCTATAACACAGTCTATTACCCCATTCACATAGAACAAATTAGCATAGTTTTGATGAACAGCTGTGCAAGTTTTTTTTTTAAATAGACCCCCATCAGATTTGCAGTGGCAACAGACCGTACCGGCTGGTGAAATCAAGGGCATTCGTTAGATGGAACAGATCTCCAAGTGAAGTTGTAATTTGGACATGACATTGGATGGATCTAACAGGTACAATATGTCTCCCTGACAGACAAGAATTTCCTGACATGCCTGGAGGAGAAGCTGAAGAGTAAGGAGGAGGAGTGCAAGCAGCGGGAAAACCAACGAGTGGATCTGGAGCTGCAGATTGTTGAAGTGAAAGAGAATCTCAGAAAGGCAGAGTTGGGGCCCGTTACTCTAGGCACTGCAGTTGACCCGGCCCACCTGGACAGCAGTCATTCAGTAAGTATAAAGGTAATAGTCTACTTTTATTTATTGGTCACGGTAGGCTGACACAAAAAAAAAAAATGGTAATTTATCTCTACAGCCTGAGGGATGGAAAATTCCTTCTTGACCTATCAGGGGGTAGTCGGATTTAATCCAAAATCCAGCCGTTCTTAACCAGGGGTCCATGGCCAGTGGCGGCCCGTCCATAGGGGCGCCGCCCCCCCCCTCCTGTGGTCACCAAAAATAGTTTTTTTTTAAAAAAACGGGCCCTTTTAAGAGTTTTTTTTTTAAATGTCCTGTTTTTCACTCGGTGGCGGTGCGTCCATGTTGGGCGCAGAAGCGCCGCCCCCCACTCACAACAATACATAGGTTCATGCATTGCATGAACCTATGTATTGTCGCTGCCGCCCACTATTCAGATGGCCGGCCCCTTGAGCGCCGGCCATCTGAATAACAGCGTCTGGTTGGCCTTTAGAAGTGCCTATCAGAGCCAGCGGCTCTGATAGGCTTCCCGACTACAGCCTGAGGGGTGTAATCGGCTTCTAAATACCTAATGAGAGGACGCACGGGGGGTGCGTTCCCTGGCCAATCAGGTTCACCGGGTCTGGTTACTGGTAACCTGATTGGCTGAAGCGACATTGAGGGCGGGAGAAGACATCGAGGACAGAAGGACGGCGCTGACTCAAGGAAGGTAAGTGCAGGGCTGGGGGGGGGACAAACTGGCTGCATTTGGGGGACAAACTGGCTGCATTTGGGGACAAACTAGTGGCGTTTGGGCAAAGTGGTGAGAGAAAAATAATTTAAAAGCTAAAGATTCCATCTATAAATTAAATGTCAGCAGGAGCCCCAATTTTCCCTGCTGCAGTTCCAAACAGGTCTAGTCCTTCCCCCAGCCTGCGATTGGACAGTGAAAGGAATAGCCATAGATAAAGGAGCTCATATCTTTGTCAGTCTCTTATCAGCATGCTCATTGTGCTGCTTCTTTCCCCCAGTCTGAGCTATGCTGTACAGAAACTGTCAGAGGCTAATAGCAATTCAAGTGCTTGCAATAGATATAGCAAATAAATGTGAAGATGTATTAATGAATACAGAGCTTTTTTTTGTGATTTTAAACTGTGATATACAGACTTCATAATTTTCTAGATAATGGATGGGTAAACAAGACAGGGATTTTGAACTCTTATCCTCTACAGCAGTGGTCATCAACCCTGTCCTCAGGGCCCACTAACAGGCCCGGTTTTATGTATTACCTTGGGGAGATGCAGACTAGAATACTGCAATCACTAAGCAGCAAATATCACCTGTGATGTATTTCAGTTATCTTGCGAACCTGGCCTGTTAGTGGGCCCTGCGGACAGGGTTGATGACCACTGCTCTACAGCACATAAGTCAAACACTGATCCCGCCCCCTAGGCCAT
Organism: Rana muscosa; assembly: GCA_029206835.1. Lineage (NCBI taxonomy): Eukaryota > Metazoa > Chordata > Amphibia > Anura > Ranidae > Rana > Rana muscosa. The sequence continues at coordinate 250,587,844 of CM055123.1, read as the reverse complement.
GTCATGTGGCCCTCACACCCAGTATTTCAGGTAGAATGTGGTACCTCCGGCTCTCACCCTCCACTCCCTGCTTCCCACTGTCACTTGTAAACACCGAAGCCTTCTGTCTTTAAAAGGACAGCTTAGCCTTGGGCAGCTCTAACAGGTTCCTCCGGTACTCCTGAACTCTGCACATAACGTGCTCCTGAAGCCTGCACTCTGCGCGTAGCACATCCCTAAACACTTCACTTTGTACGTAACCCACTCCTAGTGCACAACTGGCCCTTTGAGGGCAACCATGCTGCTGATGCGGCCCAGGATTAAATAGAGTTTGACACCCCTGCTCTACAGTATGGCAATAGGCATTGGTTTCTGCTTTGATCCGTAACAATTTCTCACAATTTTAATATTTTCCAGGTTAAAACCAACAGCCCAAGCCACATTCCAGACTCTTCGCCAGTCAATTGTGCAATGGCGCTCAAAGCCAGACCGTTGTCTATTATGACCACTGGCAAAGGCACTGTCCTACAGAAAGCCAAGGTAATTATAACAGACTGAAGACACGGAGGTACAGACACAAAACTGACCCACTCACATGGCAAAAGCATCATGCTTCATCCACAAACAGGTTACAGGAGAGGGACACCACACAGATCCATCTGGGCAATGTATACACTCAACTATTAAGACACAAAGAGTGTGCGGACACTACACTGTTGTTAGCCGGCACATTTTTTTTTACAAATGTTCTTTTATGAAAGGGTTATAGAATGTTTCAGAAATGTCATACAAGCTGCTATAGATAGCGTGGTAACTTGGCATTTTAAAAGAAGTCCAGCCTGAGCTCATATGACTGCACTCCTGTAACCCATAGGAGAAGCCCAGTTAGTTTTGCACTCCTGTGACCCGTTTTCAACAGAGAGTGGTCTGAAGTCCGCTCCCCGCTGACATCACCAATATCAGTAAAGGCACCGTGTCATCCCGACTCGGGAAATCTGGATTTGCCAGGTGCCTGGACTGATAGCCCTCTCAGCGAGCCGCTAAGATGGCCCCTCCCCTCCCCATCTCAGCGTTCCAATGAGGAGGATCAGAGCGGAGAGCAGCTGATTGACAGGCAACAGCTCTCTGCTCAGGAAGCTGAGAGAACCGAGCCATCGGCGGTGTTTGATCGCTCGGTTCTCAGTGCAAAGACGCCGGGGGACAGATGCAGCATCGGACCGACAAGAGTTGACGGGAACGGGATGATAAGTTGTTAATGAGAGTGAGAAAATAGGTCTGCTTGGCAGTGAGGAATTTTTGGAGGGCAGATTTATATTGGTTTAAGTCTTTGAGACTTAGTCTTATGCCACAGGCGCTCAAGAGCGCGGCTATGATTTTTCAGACTTCTAGTAACATCTGTCTGCCAAGGTTGTAGGTAGTTGCCTGATTCTGGATGTGTGTAGTGAGGGGGGCAAGCGTGTCTAGGGAGGATGAAAGTGAAGCGTTGTAGACAGAAGTGTCGACAGGGATAAGATTTTGTCATAGAGGTGGTCCGTAGTAGGGAAGGGTTGATGTGGCGAAAGTTTCTACGGGTAATTGTTGGCGGGAGAGAGTGAAACTAATAAGGTAGGGGTTACAGAGAGGAAAAAGGATAGTTGGAGAGGTTGCACAGAGTCCATAGGTGGGAAAAATTATTACAAGGATGTTCCCGTTCTGCTGGTAGCCCCTCAGGAGGATTTCCAGCTGCTGTTTTTTCAAAAATGGGAGTTGGACTTGGATAGAACTTTCTCTGAAGAACAATGTAATAATATAATACATTTTATTTTTGAATCTTCAGTCTGTACGAAAGTACAGGAAACGAATTTTAAGATTTTGTCTCGATGGTACCGAACCTTCTTCATAGATATTTCCCAGATACCTCTGATAGATCTTGGCGATGTCAAGAGGTGTGCAGGACGCTACTACATATTTTTTGGTCATGGCACAGAATTAGAGATTATTGGGGAGAGGTTCGAAGGATTATTCAAAAATTCTGTGATTATGAAGTCCCGAGGACCCAACCTTTTTTTCTGTTGCATGACGAGAATACCAGTTTAGACATTCAAAAACTAAATTTCTTTCTCGTACATCACGGGACACAGAGCGGCATAGTCATTACTATGTGGGTTATATAGAATTACCTTCAGGTGCTGGCACTGGCAACTTCCAAAACAGGAAGTACCCTCCCCTATATAAGCCCCTCCCATCCGGGAGCACCTCAGTTTTTTGCCAGTGTCTAAGGTGTTGGCCAAGGTTAACATGTGTATTCATCTGGGCTTGTGTACAGGTTCTCTGGGCCTTAGCAAGCTATTCCGGATCCGACCAAAAAAGCTTCATAGCTAAACGGTCGGTACCCGGGCCTTGCAGAGAAGAGCAAGGTTTTGCCTGTAATGCCTCTCTTAGGAGGGCTGGACCCAGGGACCCAGAGCTCTGGTCATACCCAAAACCAAGAGGCTGTGCAGGGTGCTATACAGGTCCAGGGGAATGGAATCCTTGGGAACCCGGTCCCTGAAGGTCTAGTACAATGCCTGCCGTGAGAGGTGAAGTTTGGGCTTCTGTGGACCAAACAAAGTCCTGCGGCGGGGAAAAGGTAAGTGGGGGCCCCTCAGGAACTTGGTTCTATTGAGGGGACCCCCAAGCCTAATATGTCTTTCTGCCTGTTACCTAAAGGTATTCCTGCTAATAGCTGTATATGCCTAAAAAATCCTAGAAATGTCTTTTCATAAAGGAAGTTTTTTGTAAACCTGGAAATGTTTTTCATAAAGGAGGTTTTTTAAAAAAAAAAAAGACAAAAGTACGGTACCTGTGTTTGTCCACTGGAGGCCGCTGTGGAACGTCTTTTTTCTTGGGACTATTCCTTCCATGGTGAAAGTCCAGGCAGATGAGTGAGCTCTCTATCAGGGAAGCTGCATTCCTCTGTCATAGTTTCTTCCATCCCCGGGTCCTGGTGAGACAAGGACCCTGGCTCCTCTCCCTACATAGCGCCAAGAGCGCACACGTGCACGCGCGCGCACACGCTTTCTTTTGTAGATTTAGCTTCAAAAAAGGGGGCGGAGCCTGGCGGATGACGCGCTCTGTGCGCCAGGCGCTTCTGCGCATGTGCGGGCGTCCCAGCAAGATAAAAGGACTCAGTCCACACTGCTTGCTATGGACACAGGGCATAAAAAAGGAGCTGGTAGCATGGTATTAGGGGCTTACAGCGGGCGGTTGATACAGGCATCCCCAGAAAGACGCATTGGTAGACACCCACTGATGTACATAGCAGCAAATTGCATTAGACTATTTCAGTAAAAGGGTGTATTGCGGCTGGAATACCTCAGCTTTGAACTAAGGAATATGCCGCCTAAAAAACTCTGAGATATATCTCTCAGGAAGTGGAGGGGGTCTCCATCGGGCTCTGAGGATCTAGAGCAGTCATCTGCACCTTCCTCCCCTGAAAAATCAGAGGTTAATGCCCATAAAGGAACCCCCGGGAGTGCCAGGTACTGCGGCTGTCCTCAGTCCACCTGCTCCTGCATATATAACAGAGGAGGTTTTTGCCTCAACTCTGGAGGGATTGGAGCAGAGATTGGCAGCATTGATCGCTTCTTCTCTACAGGAAAGAAAGCGCGCCAGATCTCCATCACCTCCATCAGAGTGCCTGTTGGCAGAGCAACAGTCCCAGGAAGGGATTGACCTACCTGAAGGGGATCAGGAGGAGGTTAACTCTGTTTTTGAGGAATCGACAGTAGATGAACCATTTTCAGCATCACAGACTGAAAGATTGTGGGTTCAGACCCTAACTGACATGGTTCGATCTGCATTTTAAAATGCCTCTTGTTGAACCATCAACTACTGCTGTCTCCTCATTGGGGTCGCTAAAAGCTCCCCAGATTAATTGCTCCTTTCCAATTCATCCATTATTGGAAGGACTTATATACCAGGACTGGGAACATCCTGATAAACTATTTGTTCCACCTAAGAAATTTCAGGTGATCTATCCCATGGAGGAAAAATTCACCCAGAGATGGAATGTTCCTACGGTGGACGCAGCCATCTCTTCTGTGAACAAATCACTGACATGTCCAGTAGATAATGTTCAAGGATCCAGTAGATAAAAAATTGGAATCTTTATTAAAATCTGCTTTTCCACAGCAGGGGCTGTTACACAGCCAGCAGTGGCAGCTACTGGGGTCTGCCAGGCTTTAAAGGATCAAATGAAAATGGTCCTGAGGGATTTACCAGACCAGCAGGCCCAGGCTCTGGCTGATCTGCCTAGAGCATTATGCTTTGCGGTTGACGCCATCAAGGATTCTATCCATCAGGCCTCCCGCTGTCTTTGGTACATATGCATAGGCTTCTGTGGCTCAAGAACTGGTCTGCTGAGGCTCCCTGTAAGAAGCTCTTAGTTAGCTTCCCATTTCATGGAGAACGCCTTTTTAGCGAAGACCTGGATAAATATATCCAGAAGATTTCCAGTGGTAAAAGTACTCTCTTACCGATTAAAAAGAGGTCTAGGGGTCCATCTTTTAAGAGGACTACCTCTCCTATCCCTGGGACGTCTGCTACTAAGCAGTTCCGACGGCCTCCTCGGTCAAACTCAGGAGGTAAAAATCAGGGACAGTCACAGGGTAATAAGAAACCCTGGATCCGAAGAGGTACTAAACCAGCCTCCAAGTCAAGCCTATGAAGGGCTGCCCCCACTCAAATGGGTGGGGGGGAAGACTTCAGTTGTTCGCAGAGACCTGGCGGGAGACGATCAAAGACAGATGGGTGCTCTCCGCAGTAACTCGGGGATACAAGTTGGAGTTAAAAGAGTCTCCTCCTTCCCATTTTATGTGGTCAGGCATGCCAAAACACCCTCTGAAAAGAAGGTGTCTCCTAGTGGCGTTAGAACAACTATTGCTCCAAGGAGTAATTATGGCGGTTCCTATGGAAGAGTGGGGGTTGGGTTTCTACTCAAACCTTTTCACAGTCCCGAAACCAAACGGGGACATAAGACCCATATTGGGTCTAAACAAATTTCTAAACATCCGGTCCTTCCGGATGGAGTCGATCCGATCGGTCACCGCTGCCCTACAGGGGGAGGAATGGTTAGCCTCGATCGACATCAAAGATGCTTACTTGCATGTTCCCATCTTTCCAGGTCATCAAAAATGTCTACGCTTAGCAGTAGAAGGGCGCCATTTTTGGTTCAGAGCCTTACCATTCAGGCTGGCCACAGCACCACGAGTGTTCACAAAAATTCTGGCCCCACTGTTGGCCGATCTAAGAACACGAGGTGTAACGATAATGGCATACCTAGACGACCTGTTGTTGATGGACCACTCAGTTGCCAAGCTAGAAGTGGTAATTGTCGATACAATCAAGTATCTAGAATCTCACGGTTGGGTCATCAACCTGGACAAGTCAGCCCTACAGCCAGTGAAAAACCTGGTATATCTAAGGCTACGGCTGGATTCAGACCAGAGGAAGATTTTCTTACCTCTAGACCAGTGTTTCTCAACTCCAGTCCTCAAGGCGCCCCAACAGGTCATGTTTTCAGGATTTCCCACAGATGAAACAGCTGTGGGAATTACTAAAGCAGTTAAACTGATCAAATAACCTGTGCAAAACAATGGAGAGCCTGAAAACATGACCTGTTGGGGCGCCTTGAGGACTGGAGTTGAGAAACACTGCTCTAGACAAGATATCCTCCTTGAGGGGCTTGGTCCGTCTGCTTTGTGCAAAAAGACAGCCGTCCATACGCCTGTGCATGAGGCTGCTAGGAAAGATGGTAGCATCATTTGAAGCTGTGCCATATGCCCAATTCCACGCAAGGAATTTGCAGAGGGCCATATTGTCAGCCTGGAACGGAAAAGTTCAGGCTCTAGACTTCCCGATGGCTTTGTCCCCTTCCGTTCGGAAGAGTCTCTGCTGGTGGTTGATCCCCCAGAATCTCCAGAAGGGAAAACCCTTCAGTCCGATATCCTGGAAGGTGGTCACTACAGATGCCAGCCTTATAGGCTGGAGGGCAGTACTGGAGCAATGATCTCTCCAGGGCAGAGGGTCAAATGTAGTAAAAACCCTGCCCATCAATATCTTAGAGATACGAGCAGCCCGGTATGCCCTAGTAACCTGGACATCCAAACTCCAAGGGTCCCCTGTCAGAATTCAATCAGACAATGTCACAGCAGTGGCATATATCAATCATCAGGGAGGCACCAGGAGTCGTGCAGCCCAGAGGGAAGTAAGTCACATCCTGGAATGGGCAGAAAAGCATGTCCCATGTATATCAGCTGTCTTCATTCCAGGGGTGGAGAATTGGAAGGCAGACTTTCTGAGTCACCAACAGTTATGCCCAGGGGAATGGTCCCTTCATCCCGAGGTCTTCCGAGCAACATGTCAGCGATGGGGAACACCGGATGTAGATCTGCTAGCATCCAGATTCAACGCAAAGGTGGACAGGTTTGTCTCCCGGACAAGGGATCCCCTCGCTTGCGGCTCGGATGCTCTGGTGTTCCCTTGGGATCAGTTCAGACTGATATATGTATTCCCTCCGCTACAATTGTTGCCTCGACTCCTTCGCAGAGTCAGGTTGGAAGAGAAGCCGGTGATCCTGGTGGCTCCAGCGTGGCCCCGAAGGGCCTGGTACGCGGAGATAATAAAAATGTCTGTGGAGAGTCCTTGGACCCTTCCACGGCGTCCGGACCTGCTTTCGCAAGGACCGATATACCACCCTTCCTTACTAACTCTAAGTTTAACGGCCTGGCTATTGAATCCCACATCCTAAAGAAGAGAGGTCTCTCTAACTCTGTGGTATCAACTATAATCAATGCCAGGAAGCCTGTATCCAGGCAGATTTACTATAGAGTCTGGAAGGCGTACATCACTTGGTGTGAGGCCAGGAAATGGCATCCACGTAAGTACGTTATAGGCAGAATTCTGGACTTCCTGCAGTGGGCTGTAGACAGGAAGTTTGCCTTAAGTACTATCAGGGGTCAGGTTTCGGCCTTATCAATGCTATTTCAAAGGCCCCTGGCTATGCATTCACTTGTCAAATCCTTTATGCAAGGGGTGACTCGTATTATTCCACCGATTAAAGCTCCCATATGCCCATGGGATCTAAATTTGGTTCTGTCGGTTCTGCAGAAGCAGCCATTTGAACCTTTGCGGCACATTTCCTTGGTTCTACTCACCAGAAAATTGATATTTTTAGTAGCCATATGCTCGGCTAGAAGAGTGTCGGAATTAGCCGCCATGTCCTGTAAAGAGCCATATCTGGTTATTCACAAGGACAGAGTAGTATTACGTCCTCACCCAGCCTTTCTTCCTAAGGTGGTATCGAGGTTTCACTTGAACCAGGATGTGGTTCTTTCTTCTCCAAACCGAGCTCGGTAGAGGAAAAGTTATTGCATTCTTTGGATGTAGTAAGAGCAGTTAAAACTTATCTAAAAGCCACTGCTCAGATTCGTAGAACGGATTCTTTGTTCTGCCGGAAGGCCCTAGAAAGGGTCAGGCAGCATCAAAATCTACTTTAGCCAAGTGGATTCGACAGGTCATAATACAAGCCTATGGCTTGAGAAGTAGACCGCCTCCGTTCAAAGTTGGAGCGCACTCCACGAGAGCAGTTGGAACTTCATGGGCAGTGCATCACCAGGCCTCCCTGGCTCAAATTTGTAAGGCCGCAACATGGTCTTCAGTACACACGTTTACTAGGTTCTACCAGGTAGACATTAGAGGTCAGGAGGATATTGCCTTTGGGCGCAGTGTGTTGCAGGCCGCAAAGGATCCTCATGCCTGATGGCGCCCAGCTTATGTATGGTGTATCCCCCCCTCATTTGGCATTGCTTTGGGACGTCCCACATAGTAATGACTATGCCGCTCTGTGTCCCGTGATGTACGAGAAAGAAAATAGGATTTTTATAACAGCTTACCTGTAAAATCCTTTTCTTGGAGTACATCACGGGACACAGAGCTCCCACCCCTCTTTTGGGGACACGTATTGCTTTGCTACAAAACTGAGGTGCTCCCGGATGGGAGGGGCTTATATAGGGGAGGGTACTTCCTGTTTTGGAAGTTGCCAGTGCCAGCACCTGAAGGTAATTCTATATAACCCACATAGTAATGACTATGCCGCTCTGTGTCCCGTGATGTACTCCAAGAAAAGGATTTTACAGGTAAGCTGTTATAAAAATCCTATTATTGTGCCATCTGTTGAAAGCAGCAAGATCCCGTATCCCTCTTAGATGGAAAAAGACACAAGCACCCACAAGTGGGCATGTGGCTCAGGAAGGTGGAAGAGTTGAACAGTTTGGAAAGAAAGGCAGAAACAAGTGAAATATAAGGAAACATGGTCTCCCTGGAATTCCTTTATTAATTCAGAGGAAGGAAGGAATCTTATAGATGGGATCCCAGATAGCTGAGGAACGAAGGAACTCCAACCTGGGCTCTTGACTTCAATTAGTTGGGAGTTTGGTGTATGACATGGGTTGTTGGCCTTCGAAGGTGGGGGGGAAGACGAAGGGGGAGTTAGGAGAGGAGGAAAATTATTAATCTCTGTTGTGTGGGGCTAGTCTCCTTTTTTTGGCCTCTCCCTAGTAGGAGGGGGGGGGGGATGGGTGGGTGATGGTTAATACTTATTTTCTATGGAAATCCCCATAGTTTCTCCAAGTTCTTGACTGGGGTGTGGAAATTATGTTGATTGATAAGATATGTTTTGAACAAATTAGTCACAACTCTTTGTTTAGGAGAATGCAGTTTTGTTGTTGTCATCCTAGTTGATTGTGCTACCATGGAAAATGGTTTTCTGTTCTCTTGGTTGTTTGTTTTTTTGTTCTATTCGTTTTTATGTTGTCTTATTCTTTTGAAATAAAAAGTTAAAAAAGAAAGGATGTCAGAGCGAGTAAAAGCGTGTATCCATTGCTTCAGGTCAAAGGAGGAGGTTAGAAGTAGCTTGGAGTGTTATTATTAGTAGGGATGTTGAAGTCACCGAGAATGATTGTGGAGATTTCAGAAGAGAGAAAGTAGGGAAGCCAGGCAGAGAAGTCACCAAGAAAGGCTGAATACTGGTTTAGGGGGCCGGTAGATCACAGCTAAAATTTTGTAATTTGAAGGAAAAAATAAATAAAAAATGCCCCTTTTAAGAGCTATGGGCGGAAGTGATGTTGCTTCCGCCCTGCTATGGTATGGAGACGGGTGGGGGCCATATTCCCTCCACTCGTCTCCATACCCAGCCACAGGAAGGACCCGATCGCCTCCGCCAAGCGGTGGAAGGCACGGGAGAGCGGTGAGGGCCCTCTTCCACCACCGAAAATGGTGATCTCACGGCAAATCCGCCGCAGAGACCACCATTATCGGAAACCGGACCACCGGCTGAAGACGAGGATACCTGGGTTATGGCAGGTATCTGCTGCAATAACAAAGATATCCCTCTTCAAACAGCCGACATATATAGTCGTGCAGCGGTCCAGAAGTGGTTAAAAAGGGTCCTGTGCGTCTTTGGTTTTGATTCAGGCAAAACTTCGGACCCGATTCTAAACGGTGAACAGGGACGCACTGGACCGCAGCATATGTGAACCCAGCCTCACAGTGGTGTCGAGGGTGCATGCACATCTATCTCACAGAAGCTGATGTGGGGATTCTACGTCAACATAGATTTTATATTCGCACTTTTATTTCTATGTCTTTTTAGCGTTTCACGCATCTTATACTTTTTGGTATTGTACCTTTGCATTTGGAAATTGCCGTTTCATATTTGATTGAGAACAGGCCGTGTCGGCACACTACAGCTGCAGGAATACATCTCAGGTCTTCACAGTTTTAAATGTACTTGGACCATTATACAAAGTGCAACAACTCCCAGCAACCTCATTTAGAATTAGTATAGACATGATAGAAAAAGCAGAATACTTACTGGTTATTGTGGTATTACTGTCTTTATAAATACATATTAAATTGTGTTGTAACTGTCTGCCCTCATGTTGTAAAGCACTGTGCAAACTGTTGGTGCTATATAAATCCTGTATAATAATACATCTTTTCTTTTTAAGGAATGGGAGAAGAAAGGAGCCAGCTAGAATTACAACACAATTTTTCTAAATGGACTAAGACTCTTGAGTGTCTGATTGTCATTTAATTTATGGGATGTCAGAGACTTTTCTCTTTGTTGTGAAGTACAACAGACCTTCATCCTCCAGCGAGGGGGGCCTCTTTATACATTGCACATGTTGGTGCTCCAAGGGACCAAAGCCAAGACATTTGCCACCTGTTCCCCCCCCTGTGGCAGTAGTGACCTCTTCTGGCAAAATAGGCTGACTGGAGCCCCAGAGTGGTATCCGTAGTGGACTCCCCCACTGTTAGCACATTTAGTCCATGTCTGGGCATTCGGGCATCTGGAATGTATTTTTACGATATAGCAATATGCCCATGAAACATGGTGGAAACGTTAATAAAAAACTGTGCTATGCCCGAGTTGGAGAATCCAGTTTACCTACATGAATGGAAGCAAGCAAAAATTCCTTTGCCATTTTATGTTGCCACTTAACTCACATTTTATGATCTATTTTAATATAAAGTGCCCCGCACAGGACTTTACAATATATAACAATAAGACTTTTTTTTTCTGTGAATAAGGTGGACTGACCTCAACATTTTGTGCTGCAGAGCCATGACAGATTGCATTGTGAGGTTATCAATAGAGGAAGCCTCACAGATAATACTTTTAAATTAAATTAACGAAAACTGACTTTTTTTTTATACAAGATGTACAATCAATCAGTCAAAAGTGACAATCGCGGAGTAGATATGGCACACAGACTACATATAATCGGGACACTGTGCTCCATAATTCTTCACAAACACCAAACTGCGTCCAGGACTGAGGACCAGCCATGCACAGCTTCCCTCATATTCTGTCAGAAGAAGTTTGTGTCACAAAATATTTGACAGTATTTTATAAATCCTAAAGGAAAAAAATAAATATAAGTCTATAAATCAGTGTGATGTTTTATTTGTTTTTTTCTTTGCAGGGAGAAAAATTACACTTTGAAATTCCAGTAGACCTTTCAGGAGGAGGGATACCATTACTGTAACATATCCCTGTCAAGACGCATTTCGGGTGGCAGTCCCAAAATATTCTGTCCATTGTGCAATTACTCTAGGGACAATAGGGGAAAACAGTGATAGGGATATGGAGGAGAGTAAGGGAGGATGACTGCATGAGAAAACAGGAGGCGAGGGAAGATGGAGACATGAGGAAGGAAAGAATTGAGGGAGAATAGAGATGTGAGAGAACTCGAGGAGACGTGAGAAAACAGGGGAGGAGGATGACAGAAAGAAATAAGGGAGGACAGAGACGTGAAAGAATCGAGGAAACCGGTGAGGGAGGACAGAGATGGGAGCAGTGGCGGCTGTTTTTTTTGTGCACCCCCTGTCAGTCAGTCTGCCCCGCACGTACTCCATCAATGATGTGGGCAGTGCTTCCCTCTGGGCGACGGTATCTCCTGTGTCTCCTCCCTCCTCCTAGGCCAATAGGATCGCTTCTCTTTTCGGCCAATCAGAAAACGGGTCTCGAGACCCACTTCCTGATTGGCCGGGAGGAGAATCAGTGTGACAATAGCAAATATACATAGGCTTCAAAAAAGGGTGACAATAGCCAATTAAAGCCTCATGCTTAAAAAAATACACTCTATTGGAATCCATGCGTCCCATATGTAAATTAGGGGACCGAACGCATGGATGGGGGCGGCACCGCTGCACCCTTGATTACGGGCCGCCACTAGATGGGAGAGAGCCAAGGAGACAGGTGAGGGAGGACAGAGATGGGAGGATAGTGATGTGACAGGACAGGAGAGAGGAGACAGAAGTGGGAGGATAGACAGGAGGAAGGACAGAAATTAAGTCATACTAGGACCTAACAGAACATAAGTAACAGGTGAGGAAGAGCAGGGGTGAGGGAGGACAGAAACCTGGTAGAACAGAGGAGACAGGTGAAGAAGGGCATAGATGAGGAGGAAGAAGGACGGAGGCAGATGAAGGACAGAGATGCGGAAGGATGGAAGCAAAAGAGAACTGAGGAGGCGGGTGAAGAAGACCAGAAACCTGAGAGGCGAGAGAGTAGGGAAGATGGAGATGAGAGTTGGGAGAAAAGTTGTGCCTACCATTTCAGAATTTCATTTTCGCACAGTTATCACAGCATCATTGGTAACTATAATGACATTATACACACACACTTCCATCTTAGAAAAACACTTTACAATCTATATTAACAAATATATTTTAAATATGTAGACAAATTTATACTTCTACAAATGACATAAATACAATATAAAAAAAAAACGTTTACATTAAATAGGTGCTACAAACATTATGTAACAAAAAAGATATACTGTTTTTTAACTGGCCATATGTACTAATTAAGCCTATGAAGTAGGCATTTAATGTAAAATACTTTTTAAATAAGTAATTGATAATGTAAAACTCTGCATTAAAAGGTCAAATACTGCACAGCTGGACCAAAAAGGCCTTGTCCTAATTTGATATTTCTGGATTTGCACAACTGCTGTGCCCATTATGAGGGGCTCCCACTATCCATGTGCTGAGTTTCCAGGTATACACAACTGTGAAACCTTTTCCATTGAGGAACAAAGGAATTTCAGAAATAGGCGAGTCAAATTTTAAAAAAGTCCAACTGAGGGGTGGGCAACAGCCAATGACAGACCCAAAAAAAGATTTGGGAACATCTGCGAGCAGGAGTGACTGGTAGCAATGCCAAAACTGTCACACAACAAAGGAGAGGCCACAACAGATCAACCTGGTGCTCCAGGACAGAAGAGATCACCACCAAGGGGAATGATACTACTTGAAGCACACTGAGCTTAAACCAGAAAGAGGTTAGTACAAGAACCAACAATCCACCAACAGGGGAACAATATAATTACCTGAGAAGGAAAAATCTAGACCAATGTCGTAATGTGGTCAACAGAAAAAAAAAAAAAAAACAGGAAAAGTGCCCTGGAAACACAGGCCCCCACAGGGAAACTTTTACAAAAAGAGAAGACCAGCTGGTCACCGCAAGAAGGTCCAAGCCTAAAAAACCTAACCCTAAAGATTCAGGGAAGGGAGGTTTCATGAAAAGAAGGGGTTGCCTGGTCAGACATTGATTCACTCCAATCTTAGAACAAGAAATCATAGGATGTGAGACCTCACAACAGAATATACGAAAGGGATAGTTAAAAGTATACCAACCATGAATCAGTCTGACGGAAGAAGAGGTAGGATAAGCGATGGACATCCGTATAAGGGTAGGCAGGGATAAAGGTATACTGTAACCCCAGGCTGATGCATGTGAACGGCAGACTTGCAAAAAGATGGACAGGAACCCATCCACTCTGGGGTCTAGCATAGAACTCCGCAAATCCTGCCTACTCTTAACCAAAAAACATGGTTCTAAGCAGCCTTAGACTCACCCTGGACTAGTAAAACACCCTCTTCCTTGGAGCAAGAAGCAGAAATCTTAGCCACAATGCTCAGACAATTCACGTGATTAGGAACAGAAATGAGGAAGGAATCTGAAGGGCCTTCCTCATGAGACTGGATCAGCCTCAGAAGGACCTATCTCCCAAAGTGTAGGTCCTATTACGGCCTCTGGATGTACTCTATTCCCTACAGTGGGTAGCTGCAGCAGGATCCCAGCATGTTCTGTCTGCAGACAATCCAGGGATCTATCCTGAGGTGGAAAATTCCTGCTAAACAGGAGATGAGGGGTACCAAGTTGCAGAAACCTCATCCTTCCGTATCCACCAGTTGAGGAAAGCCAGATAGCGATTCATTGTATCCAAGTGCTGTCAAGTGTAACACCCTCTGTCATCCAGTGTAGGGGGATCAGGCCACTTGACCTGTCACAGGGGAAAACTGACAAATCTTCCCAGAAGTGAAGGTCCTGCAATACTTAAGTGAAGCCCAGAGGAGACTGCCTCAGAGTGATACTCTACAACAAAGCAGGGACCGTCTGTTCTAGGTGAACCACACTAATATCACAGGTATGGGCACATTCCAGCAAGCAGAGCTTGGGGGGAGATCACTACAAGCACCCAAAGACACTGATGGGTTGTGCAAGGAATGTCTCGCTCCAATTGCAGGTCCCCTGAAACAGATGAGGAAACTGGAGAAGACAGAGTCAACCAAAGGAGGAATTTCCATCAACAACCCACAGCCCTGAAAGGGGAAGAAGGGGGATTTCCCCTGACAGGCAAAAAAGACCAATAGCCCACACAGTGTATACTTCTTTAGTGAGGGTTTGAGCTGAACAGCCTCGCCCATTCATGACCAACAGTTTGCAAGGTCATGCACCAGTGAAGCTCGATCCAGCTGAAGCTTACAGATGTTAGGTCAACAGGAGTCCAAAAAGACAACTCTCTTTGGGGAACATCGCTTGCGCATTCCACAGTATGGATGCCAGGAAAAGTGCTGGGGTAAATATAAGGTCCAGTGCTCCAAGAAATAGCAAGTACCACTGAGGGGACAGGGCCTGACTAGGGAAGGAGCGGCGTTACCTAGTCCTGGCTAACACTGTAGGTAAAGAGGTTAATGGGGAATGCAGTGAGGTACCAAGTACAATGAGGTATTGCAGATATAGAAGAGAGGAGTGTATGTCCATGTGAGGTACCACCCCTGAAGTCGTTTCCACTTCAGTAGGAACAAGGTGTCTTAGGGTGCAGAGACCCCTGGAAAACCTGGGAGGCTTCACTGCTGTGTGCAGAAAAAACGATGAGGGGCAGCTGAAAATGCCAGACAGAAGGGTTAAAGTGGATGTAAACCCAAATTTTTTTTGCTGTCACAATGTAGTGCATAAGATTTCCTATCATCTGTGCCCAGTCTTGCCACAAAGAGTTAATCCAGCTCTGAGCAATCCTCTTTTCTTTATTCAGTAAGATAAATGGACAAACAGGAGAACTTCTGTCCGTTCCGCCCCCTTGCTTTGAGCGACAGGTTATTTACATATCTCATGCACTAAGCCTGAGACAGGCATTATTTTTTAATTCCCACCCCCACTCCTTTTCTGAAGTCATGTGGTTACTTTTCTGGATTTTGACTGGATGTTAGTGATCATAGCAGAAGTTCAGTGTAAGGAATACACATGAGAAAATGCATGTTGACAAGAGGAGTGTAGAGGTGGGCGGGGAGTCTACTGACATCACAACTCCACCCACTGAGCTCCAGACAACAGATCCACCCACAGAATCTGCAGTTTTTCAGTTCTTATAACAGACAGAGGGGAGACATTTGACAGATAAGGATACATGCAAGAGGCATCTATATCCTTATAGATCTGCACTATGGCACTAGTTTAGAAAGGATGAGTGGGTTTACATCCACTTTAACCTGTGAGATAAAAGGGAGTGACCAGAAAACCCAAATGCTACCCAAGGACCCAACTAAATGTACCAACTGTCAGTGAAATCCCAACAATTGATTATACATTCACAACCACTTTAGTGTCATCACAGTGGGAACAAACCACCAATTTGTAAAATTCCCTCTCCAGGGGGAAAAGCTATGACACGCTCAGGTGGGGCCACTGGTTTGATTTAATGCTCAGGAGGGTCAGACTCTGTAGGGTATTCCGCCACAGCATGCTTAGATCCTACGCTTATAGTGTGCACCAGTATCTGGGCAAAAGCAGCTGGGAAGTCCAGAGTGAACATGGAGGTCCATGTGGACATGAGGGAGGCCTAAGCCACGCTGGACAGAGCTGAGGAAGACATGGATGATAACATCCCGATAACAATAGGGATCACAGGTTCTGAATTACAGGTGTGGGTACCTTCTGTAGATACTGATTAAACTCCCCTAGAACCACTGGGGGAATAAGGGCTGTTGTCACCTGTGGCAGGACTATCCTCTGTGTGTCTTAACAAAAACATGTTGCGGTCACACAGTGGCATTGCAACTAGGCCTGATGTGAAGCAAGTTGTCAAGTACTCACAAATCTGGGTAGCTGGTACTCATGAGGGATTTAGGCATCAAGGGGTGGCCAAGCTACTGTAGACAGGCAGTGGAAATGAACTTGAGACCAGAGATGGAAATGTGGTGCTTCAGGATGAGCAGGTTGATGCTTCCTCTAGGCCGAATAGTGAAAAGGAGAGTGCCTGCAGCACTCCACCCAATGGATGGTGTCAGCTCTCCATAAAATTGGTTAAACCGGCGGCGTTGACAATTTTGAAAGTTTGCCCAACGGTGCAAGCAGTAAGGTGGCTACCGATGCTTCAGTGCAACAGGCCTTACTCACTGAGTCCTCAGGGATAGGGTCACACCTGTGACAGCTCTGGACCTGGCGCTTTGTGGCCAACAAATACAACAGATAAAAGGAAAGCGTCACAATGCAGAGCACAGGGCCCGAAGGTCACATTCTAGCCCAGCATCGGTTTTCCAGTTCAGAGGGGTCCAGGTTCAGCCCCTAAAGCTAGTGCTGAAGAAATACCAATCCAGATACCTGCTATACAGTGACCAGCTCAAGCGTCATGTAGCAAGGAATCTTGATTGGTCATTGAGGAAAAAAATACCACAAATGTGAAGACGACTAACAAAACAGACAGACCTCTTGTTCAGCAGAGCTGAAGAAAAGATGTCAAGCCGTCTAAAACACAAACCCCCTGCCCCCCCCCAAAAAAACTGAGGCATGCTTTGATGAGTAGGAGTTATAAGGGGGGCTGACTTACAATTTAGTGTCACAACCTCCTGTAGGCAGCAGTATAACCCAACTGTTTCTGAATTACTTTGTCATTCAGTGGACAAGAAAGATATCACTTTTGGTATCACAAAGTCTTTACATGAACCAAACAGCAGTCTGTATTCAGAAGTCTATTAAAAGAGAACTACTCCTAGCTCAGATTATGCAAGAGGGTAAAAATGCAGCCTTTTACATGACTATACAGCAATAGTGCAGGCTTACTTTATATTTATGCATTACATACTTGGTCTGGTTCTTCAGCCTGAGTCAGTACTGAAGTATTGAGCTGCTTGAGCTCACGCATTCTGTCTATGGACTAATATTTAACATGGTTGGTTATTCCTCCTCAGAAACTGGGAGACAGTGGGACCAATTTACTAAAGGAGTAGAGGTTGATCACTAGTACAGTGAATATTTACTCAGCTTAGTATATAAAGTAAAGCTGTGTTTACTTTGAATACCCAATCAGGTGCAAGGAAAATGAGAGTAAAAAAAAAAAAAAAAACAGGATTTACTTTTTGCACATAATTGCCTGTTAGACGTGACGTAAGCTCTCTTTTTGACTTCAAGAAAACATAATTCTGACTATTTCACACATTCAGTGTGGGAAATCTAACAGACAGAGGTAAAAAGTGAAGGCCAGTTTTGCTGCCCCCTATAGTCCATCAACAACATTACACCAGCCCTGATTCTGTCCATACAGAGCACGCAAAGTGCCTTATTGGTTGTTCTAAAAGTGAAAACCTAGTTCCGGCTGCTGAGTGTCCCAGCCCAGACACCTCGGATGGTCTCTGGCCTCTTCATCCAGTTCAGTTAATGTGTCCTTCCAGAAGCCTTCCTGCTGGACAGGGGATTGAATCTGCGATGTAATGCGGAGGAGTGCCTTTGACGGCGACTCTTGATTAGCGGTAGTGGCCAGGCACTGTCCCCTCTAACTATTTCTAAAAATAAACACAGAAATGATTAATATTCCTTTCTTCTGTTACAAGAACATGTCATAATGTTTGCAATATTTTGCAGAACGTCTTTTACTTTTGATCATATTATTTATTTAAAGTTCTCACCTACCTTGTAAGGCAGTTTTTCCCTGCCCATTCTTGAGCCTACCTATTGGTCACAGAGGCAGCCCATTAAGTTTATAGTGAACTCCAGAATAAGCAAATATTGCCTAAATACAAGAGTCATGTGTATTCTTGAATCTTGGTGATTTGCGTAATTTTTTTTTTAGATCTGTGCAGTAATCCAGTGTGAGACTTTTCCTATAATAAAGACCGATCACTGCTGCTCTCTCTCCTTGTGCAGGGTGACTGGTCTGGTCTCCGCCCCCTCCTGTAGTTTTCTGCAGGCAGCCTATAGTAGGTGGGGCCTGCTGAGCCCCTCCCACAGCTCTGCTCTCTGCACAGGCTATGTACAGCACCGTGATGATGTCAATGCTACAATCAAAGTAATATCTGAGTTTTCAAAGGTATTTGATGCTCACAAAGTGGATTTATATCCTTTGTGGCTATTGAGGAATATTAAAATTAAAGATCTGCATTGAAGAAAAAGGATGCCTGGGTGGGGAGGGGCCAAGCTTGACTTTGATAGAAGTCAAGATTTGTATGCAATATCTGATGCCTAGATCTCTTATTGTTCTTACTTGCAGTGTTCACTGAAAAAGAAGGTTCTGACGTTTTTTTCCTCATGCACTCAGTAGTTTAAATTCCAACACAAACCCAATAATAACAGGTTTGGTCTTTTCTTCCTTCCTTCCCTATTCTTCTATTCACTGTCCTATTTACACTAGGTATGGATTTTCTAATGCTTTGATTAGGAATTGATGATGTGATAACTTTATATGCAGTCCCCCTCTTATAGCACTCATTCCGAAAAATTACAGAAAGAGCTCCACCAAAAAGGGGAAGTTCCGCTTTAAGGACTTGTCCCCCACTCCTCTTGAACAATTGGCACTATTGAGCAGCGAGGTGGGGGCAGCAAGGTTTACCCGATTTTGACAGATACTCGCTCCCACTTCCGCTCTGACCTCCTGGGCGATCGGAGCGGAAGTTCTCCTCCCTCCCTGCCTGCAGTCTTCTCGTACGCATGACAGTTTCCAGAAGACTGCATCCACCATTTACGATGCACAGCACTACTTGCGCATGCGCAGTGGGCACCCAGCTGTTAAGCCGCAAGCTGTCCCAGCAGGATGCCCATAGTGAAGATGCCAGCGCAGAGGAAAGCAGACAGCGGGTGAGACCGTCTGGGGTGAGTACACCGCTGGATCGTGGGACAGGCGAGTGACTGTTTTTTAAAAGTCAGCAGCTACAGTTTTTGTAGCTGCGGACTTAATTTTTCCACAGGAGACTAATGACACTTTAAAGTGTAAGATCACCCTACACCCTTCTCTGGTCCCCAATGCACTTACAACCGTGGAAGATTAGCTGTCACTACCCATGCAGCTGGTGAAGCCTTGCTGGCATCTAAAAGCCCACTCTCTTTCGGGCGTTTAAAACAGATCAAATCTGATTGGTCACAGTGGTCTTGTGCCCGTACCTGACCAATCAGAATTGCTCTAATCTGTCACAAAAGCCCTAAGGAGAGAAGTGGAAATGTACGTGGCTTTTAAAATCCCCAGACTGCTGCATGGCCGGTGACAGCTGATCCACCAAAAGGTGAGTGCAGCGGGGAAAGTGGAAGGGTTTTTTTTTTTCACCTTTAAATTTTTGGGGGAAAAAGTGAACTTACACTTTAAAGCTGAAAGCTAAATAAGTAGATAAAATACATATAATGTGAGCTGTTTAACCTACCAAAGGATTTCTATTTGTGTCCATCAAGTCCTAGGTTATACACAGTACAGTCCTGTCCTGCAGATTTCAGGTACTTGCACGGTCTTTTATATCTGCTTGGAGTTCAGCTTTACCCTATCTTTCTATCTACCAGACAGAAGCAGGTTAAGGATTGGTTTTAAAGTTTGAATAAAACACTTGCAGGAGTGAAGTTTTAGTGTGAGGTATGCTCCTGTTTAGACTTTGCACCAAGTCCCTGTGGTTTATAAATTAAAGCGGCACTTCACCCTAAAGGGGCCCAGAATGCTGTGCTACCATTCACAAAGCTCTGCGTGGCTTGCACATGTGCAGTGGGCAGCCGGCTGAGACGTCTCAAGTACATGTGCAGTTGGCTGCCCACAGTAAACATGCCGGCACCGAGGACCTGGTTGGGGTGAAGACAGGGCTGGATCCCTGGACAGGCAAGTGTGCTTTGATTAAAAGTCAGCAGCTACAGTATTTTTATCTGCTGAGATATAATTTAAATTTTATTCAAACAGAACAAAGAACCGCTTTAATCTCTTCAGTAATCTGGCACTTCACCAGAAGTTTTACTTACGGTTCTCACAGTGCGGTCCTTCCCATCCGTGGCATTCACAGTAGTAGCTGTTGTGTCGCAGGATGCAGACTCCTCCGTTCATACACGGATTGGGTTTACATGGACTCACTTTGGATTTTGCCTCTGAAATGCAGAAAGGTAACAGTGAGCAAAATTTTCCATACAGCCTCTCAGAATCCTGTGTGATGGGAGTACCCTGTAATAGGCTTCTTGATAAAGAATTTGTACATACAAAAAAAAATAAAAAAATACAAAATGTTTATTCATTAACCTTTTCACTGCCAGACCAGATTTTGTGTTTTTTGTACACGTTTAAAAAATAATTTTAGCCCTGAAGATTACACAAATCCCCCAAACATTATATATTTTCTGAAAGCAGACACCCTAGTGAATAAAATAGTGGTAGTTCCAATTTATTATGTCACGATATTACCGCAAAGGTAATGTTTAAAAAAACGTAATTTTAGGGCAAGCAAATGAAAAAACTAGCCACATTTTTGGTAAAGTATAAAAGGCGAGGTTGCAGTGAGTAAATAGATACCCAACATGTCATACCTTAAATCTGTGTGTGCCCATGAGATGGCAAACTTTAGTACCCTATATTTCCTATAAGCAACGCTTCAAAAGCCCCCTATAGGTCATCAATTTAGTGTTACGGAGGAGGTCTTATGTTAAAATTATTGCTCGGACTCCAGCGTGCACAGCGATGTATCGCAAATCAACGGTTTCACACTTAGCCGCCCCCCACATGCGTATATGGGGAGGTGGGAGCCTCAAAAAAAAAAAAATAATAATAATTGGGGCGGGGTTTATGTTTAACTTTATTTTTTTGGGCAAAAATTTTTTTACCCAACTTTTTTTTCCCACATCACATAGGGGACAAACAGTTTTTGATGATTTTTTTTGTGACAGGTTCTCTTTAATGAGACATGCAGGGTCTAAAAAAAAAAACCTGTTTCTCCTCTAGGCTCCACTCAATGTTTTGCAATGCAGATCTCATTGCAAAACATTGCTCTCCTGCTAGGCTAGCCGGGGACACAGAGGCTGACCCCGAAAGTGACGTCATACATGTTGCTTTCTTTGTCACAGCACGAAGGGCGGAGGTGTATCTGCTCTTCTCCTCTACCCGGAAAACATGGCGGATCACCGGTACTGGGGGTGTGTGGAGGCAACTGGACGGCAGTGCAGCTGCCCGAATGCTTTCATCTGGCAGGCAGGAGTCTGCCTGTCAGTTTTACACACAATTCCGGTGGTTGCAGGACAAGAGGTAAAGAAAACTTCCAACTGGACTCAGGCAGCCTACATAAAAATTTACTGGGGTTCTAAGTTCTAACCATTCTTTACCATATACAAAATGCGTTTTGTCTGGAGATACAAATTAAGGCAATTCACCTTCACACACGCGCTGTACGATGTCATCCTCATACTGGCTGAGCACATTGTAGCTCGGTATGTGAGTGAGGAATCTCTCTGATCCCGCTATTCTCAGCAGTGCATTCCTTTGAATCCTCCCTATACCAATGACAAAGACAGAAATCCCATCTTCCCGCAACTTCTGTGCAGGAACCGCTGCATCTTCCGCTCCACGCCCATCGCTCAGCACGATTACAGCCTTCTTTACTCCAGGCCGAGCGCCCTTCTGGATGGACATTACATCATTGTGGATGTGTAGAAGAGAGTTTCCAGTGGATGGTGAACCTCCCAGATAAGGGGCCCGGTTGATGGCACTGATGAGGCCCAATACAGTTTCATGAGCATCCAGACTAAAGATGGTCTCAGGCTGGTTACTATATGTGACAAGTCCCACCTGGGTGATATCCCGATTTATGTCAAACTGGAGGGAGACCATTGTTACAAAGTTCAGCAGACGATTGAAATTCTCTTGTCCAATACCAGAGGAGGCATCCAACATGAAGACCAAGTCCAGGGGTTGTGCCTGGCAACCTGGAAGAGATAGCCAAGTGTTACTAGGTGGCTGCATGAATTTCTGTGTGTGGATTCTGGCTATAAAGTTTACATCAAGCTTTAACCTTACTATACCAAATCTATTCAAATGCTAATATTCCAAGTAGACCATAAAATAATAGGATTTTTATAACAGCTTACCTGTAAAATCCTTTTCTTGGAGTACACCACGGGACACAGAGCCAGTCATTACATAATGGGTTAAGGGTCACCAGCGGTGATTGGACACTGGCACAACCAATGGAAGACAGTTCCCCTCCATATAACCCCTCCCATCAGGGAAGTACCTCAGTTTTGTAGCAAAGCAGTAAGGTTCCCATAAGAAGGGTGGGACCTCTGTGTCCCGTGGTGTACTCCAAGAAAAGGATTTTACAGGTAAGCTGTTATAAAAATCCTATTTTCTTTATCGTACACCACGGGACACAGAGCCAGTCATTACATAATGGGACGTCCCAGAGCAATGCTCATATGAAGGGGGGGAGACACAGATCAAACCGACCGCTTGCGGACCAGAAGCCCTATACTGCTGCCTGCAGCACACTTCGCCCGAAGGCGGAATCCTCATGTCCTTTCACATCTATTTGATAGAATTTGGAAAATGTATGGACTGAGGACCAAGTTGCAGCCTTACAGATCTGAGCCATCGAAGCCTGGTGGTGCACTGCCCATGAAGCACTTATCGCCCTGGTAGAGTGCGCCTTAACAGGAAAAGGAGGAGTCCTGTTCTTTAAACCATAAGCTTGAACAATTACTTGTCTAATCCACCTGGAAATGGTGGATTTTGATACCGCTTGGCCCTTCTTGGGACCATCTGGTAAAATAAACAAAACATCTGTTTTACGTATCTGAGCGGTTGCTTGCAGATACACCCTTACCGCTCTCACTAGATCTAGAGAGTGTAATAATTTTTCCCCCGCCGTCCGCGGGGTTGGAAAAAAGGAAGGCAGAACAATGTCTTGATTCAAGTGAAAAGCCGACACCACCTTAGGCAGAAAAGCCGGATGGGGTCGTAGTACGATCTTGTCCTTGTGACAAATTAGATAAGGCTCTTTACAAGAAAGAGCTGCTAGCTCTGATACTCTCCTAGCAGAAGCTATAGCAATCAGAAAGGCCAATTTCCTACTTAATATAATTAAAGGAATATGGCGAATAGGTTCAAAAGGTTGCTTTTGCAACACTGACAATACCAAATTCAAATCCCATGGACACAAGGGAGACCTGACTGGAGGATTTATCCTCAGTACCCCCTGAATGAATGTCCAAACTAGGGAGTGAGATGCCAATGGTCTCTGAAAGAAGACTGATAGAGCCGATATTTGCCCTTTGATGGTGCTAAGGGCTAATTTCATATCCACTCCTAACTGGCAAAAAGCAAGAATCCTACTTATTTCATATTTCAGAGGATTCCAACTTCTGGATTCACACCAGGAAACGTATGCTTTCCAGACTCTATGATAGATGAGTCTGGAGGCTGGCTTTCTAGCATTAATGAGCGTAGAAAGAGCCAGGCCAGAGACCCCTCTCTTTTTCAAAATGTGGGTCTCAGCAGCCAGGCCGTCAAATTTAGCCTTTGTAAGGAAGGGTGGAATACTGGACCCTGTGACAACAGGTCGTGTCGAAGTGGAAGCTTCCAGGGCCTTCCTATCGCCATTTTTACGATCTCGGCGTACCAAGGCCTCCTGGGCCAGTTTGGGGCCACTAGGATTACTGGTATTCCCTCCTCCTTGATCCTGCGAAGCAGTCTTTGTAGAAGAGGGATCGGAGGGAATGCATAGATCAGTGAGAACTGATTCCATGGAGTTATTAGAGCGTCTGTCCCGTAGGCTAGAGGATCTCTCGTTCTGGACACAAAGTTGTCCAATTTCTTGTTGAACCTGGAAGCTAGCAGGTCTACATCTGGGTTTCCCCATCTCAGACATATGGCCTGAAAGATCTCTGGGTGAAGAGACCACTCTCCTGGTAGCAGCTGCTGACGACTCAGGTAGTCTGCTTGCCAGTTTTCTATCCCTGGAATGAAGATTGCAGAGATGCAAGGTACATGCTCTTCTGCCCATGCCAAGATCCGGTTCACCTCTCTTTGGGCTGCCCGACTGTGGGTGCCTCCTTGGTGATTGATGTAAGCTACTGCCGTAGCATTGTCGGATTGAACCCGAACTGGGTAGCCCTGTAACCTGTATGTCCAGGTTTTGAGGGCTAGATATACTGCACGGATCTCTAGCACGTTGATGGGCAGGATCCCCTGAGTCTTGGCCCAGGTTCCCTGGGTAGAAGCCTCCTCGAATACTGCACCCCAGCCCGATAGGCTGGCATCCGTAGACACCACCTTCCAGGCTGCTGGGAGGAAGCACTTTCCCTTCCGTAAATTCTTGGCTTCTAGCCACCAATTGAAGCTGTGGCGTACTTGTGAGGACAGGCGCATGGGTATATCCAGAGCTTGGCTCTTTCTGTTCCAGGAGGCTAAAATATTGCCTTGAAGTAGTCTCGAATGAAACTGGGCGTAAGGGACCGCCTCGAAGGAGGCTACCATCTTTCCCAATAGTCTCATGCAAAGGCGAATAGACGGCCTCTTGTTTGCTTTGACCTTGTGGATCAGGTCTTTCAGAGACTGTATCTTTGGCTCTGGCAGGTATACCCTGTTTTGGGCTGTATCTATGATCATGCCCAGGTACACTATCCTTCTTTGGGCCTGGAGAGAGGATTTTTGTAAGTTTATAATCCATCCTAAATGCTCCAGGTATCCTACTGTAGTGTCTACAGCGTGATCCAATCCCTCCTTTGACTGATCTATTAATAGTAGATCGTATAGATATGCTGTTACCTCAATGCCCCGTGTTCTCAGGTTTGCTAACATAGGAGCTAGCACCTTTGTGAATACTCTGGGCGCGGTGGCTACACCAAATGGCAGGGCCACAAATTGAAAGTGGCGATCTTCTACCGCAAACCTTAGGAATCTTTGGTGAGCGGGGAGGATTGGTATGTGTAGATATGCGTCTTTGATATCTATGGACGCAATGAATTCTCCGCCTTTTAAAGTAGCGACCACGGATCGAATCGTTTCCATTCGAAAATGGCGAACGTTCAGAAACTGGTTTAGATTTTTTAGATCCAGGATGGGTCTGACTTCTCCGTTCGGTTTTGGAATCACAAAGAGGTTTGAGTAAAAACCTGAACCTTGCTCCTTTTGGGGTACCTCTGTAACCACACCTTGAGCTATTAAGTGATTCAAACCTTTGAAGAAGGATCCTCTTTTTTGTGGATCCTTGGAGAGTCTTGAACTTCGGAATTGAGAAGATGGGATCTCTCGAAATTCCAGTCTGTACCCTGAGGATATTGTGGATACCACCCATTTGTCCTGGGTTTCTGTCCGCCAAGTCGCTGAGAACTGACGAAGCCTTCCCCCCACTCGGCCGAGCGGGGGCGCCCCTTCAATGAGAGGTTTTGGGGGCTTGCTTATTAGCTCTTGAACCCCACGGCTTCTTGTTCTTCTGAGCCTGTTCTTTGGCTTTTTTGGGCGGCTGAAAAGGCCGTCGCCACTGGCTGGAGTCAGATTTCCCGGGAGCTGGGGAGAGAGTGTGTTTAAAACAAGGTCTCTTGTTTTTCTTTCTCTCAGGTAAAAGTGTCGTTTTACCACTTGATATCTTTTGGATATATCTTTCTAAATCTTCCCCAAAAAGGCGTTCGCCATGGAACGGGAAACTTGCCAACAACTTTTTGCATGGGGCTTCCGCTGACCAATGCTTAAGCCAAAGTACTCTGCGCATCTGTACCAGCTGGAGTGTAAGGCGTGATGCCTGTATGATAGAATCTCTCATGGCATCCACTGTGAAGCATAAGGCTTTAGGCAAATTCTCCCAATTTTTAGCCTGCTCTGAAGGCAGCTCCTTCAGCCCCTGCTTTACCTGTTGGCTGACGACCTGACACATACCGACTGCTGCTACTGCAGGTTGGATAATTGAGCCGGCCAAAAGGAAGGAGGATTTCAGTAAGGATTCCAACTTCTTCTCAGAAGGATCTTTAAACACTTGTACATTATCCACTGGACATGTCAGGTTTTTATTTACACAAGAAATAGCCGCATCTACCGTAGGCAGGCCACCTTGCAGGGATCTTAATGATCCTAGGGAGGAGACAGGTGATTCTGTTACCTCCAAAGAGGGTAACCTAAATGCAGCTCGCACGGCTCCTGCATAGCATTGCACCTGTGACTTTAAAATCTGGGATACCGAAAAAGGCTCATCCGATATCCCTGATCCGTCTGACTCCTCATCCTCTGCTGATGTAGCCTCCTCCTCATCCTCCTCAGGTACTTCTGAAGGGAGGTCCAATACTGGAGGAGATCTGCTTCGCTTATTGTCCTTTTTAGAGGATTTAGCGATTAAAGTAGCAATTTTCTCCTCCAGATTATTTAGGGCAGCTGATAAAGTGTCCTCAGTGACATATGCAGGCCCAGGCTTCACTGGGGAAGCCGCCATACCTGACAGAGGTAATGGCTCATCCTGTACAGGTGCTTTTGGCAACACAGGAGAGGAAGGTACCGAGTCAGCACAGCTAGAGCCCCCTGTCTCAGGCGGCGGTGCTCTTTTATCTCTTTTTGTCCGCATTACTTCCCCTGGAAGACTTACTGTTTAGACAAAATACAAGGTACCTAAATGCATATACTACCGTGTTCAGTTTAGCAAATACATTAAGTATGCAACTTTTAACACATAACTATGCATAACATGGATGTCTTCTAGGAAGTACCCAATCCAACCACATGGAGTCTTACGTCCCTGTATAGCTGCTGTGTTTCTCTGCCAGGAACAAGAGAACTAACGAGCTTGCTTGCTGCTGCAGTGCTTTTTACACTGACAGTCTTTTAAATTTGGCGCCGTTTCTGTGCCTGCGCGCGCCACGTGCCCGCGCACGCCTTCGGCCCCCCCCTCCGATAAAGCGCGCTCGCGCGCGCGGCCTTTAGCGCTATGGTGGTGGCCATAGTGAGAGAGGACTCTCCCCTGTCCCCACTTACCTGCATCTGCAGGTGTCTGTATCGGCCACCGAAAGGAGGAGCGGGGTGCTCAAGCAAGCTCAGCAGCGGAGGTGACGAGCAGTGTACTTCGCCGAAGCCGACACTGAACAGAGTGAGGTGAGTATATTCAGCTCTTTACTCCCCCCAGTGGTGGAAAAAAAGAAGACATCCACTTCTTGAAAAAAAGGTCCCAACTTATTTATTTATTTATTTATTTTATGGACCTTCTAATCTTACCTTTCCACGCCGCAGGTTTTTCTGCTGAAAGTTTTCAGACAGATACCAAACTTTACCCTTCAGGGTGGGCTATGTGTGCCAACCTTCAGGGATATGGGTTCCTATTTAAAGGATACCTCTCCCCTGGGCCTTGTACAAGACTCTTACCAGGACTTTATAGCGAAATAGCGAAAGTGCTGGATCTTAGAGCCCAGTCCTCCGAAGAGAGACATTACAGGCGACGCCTCATGGATGAGGCCCGGATCCCATCCAGATTCAGCTCATTTGTAGGCGTCTTGGATGGATCCGAAAGCATAGCTCTTTTACCCCCAGAGGGTCTCTTTGGTAGAGCTTTCCTTTAGCACCTCCTAACGCGTCCAACACCTTTCGACACTGGCGAAAAAACTGAGGTACTTCCCTGATGGGAGGGGTTATATGGAGGGGAACTGTCTTCCATTGGTTGTGCCAGTGTCCAATCACCGCTGGTGACCCTTAACCCATTATGTAATGACTGGCTCTGTGTCCCGTGGTGTACGATAAAGAAATTTAAGTTAAATTCACTTATCTATTTCTTAAGAAATCATTACACCTGTTCTAATTAGTACAGGTATAGGACTCTGCCTTAATATTGGCTATTAATCCCATGAAGAGCTTGACTGGGAGAAAGGAGGGTCAGCACTATAGGTAAAGGCATTTGGCCGTAACCAATAGCTCTCCAGAATGTAAATGACAAGGTCTGACCTACTGACCTACTCACCTCCCTAACATCACTGAAAGCCCAAGAAGTTTGTTCCCTGGGGCAGATCTGAGGTCTGAAGTGTATAGATTGGGGCTGATCTGAGATCTGAAGTGTATGGATTGAGGCTGATCTGAGATCTGAAGTGTATGGATTGAGGCTGATCTGAGGTCTGAAGTGTATGGATTGGGGCTGATCTGAGGTCTGAAGTGTATGGATTGAGGCTGATCTGAGATCTGAAGTGTATGGATTGAGGCTGATCTGAGGTCTGAAGTGTATGGATTGAGGCTGATCTGAGGTCTGAAGTGTATAGATTGAGGCTGATCTGAGATCTGAAGTGTATGGATTGGGGCTGATCTGAGG
Source organism: Rana muscosa (assembly GCA_029206835.1). Classification (NCBI taxonomy): domain Eukaryota; kingdom Metazoa; phylum Chordata; class Amphibia; order Anura; family Ranidae; genus Rana; species Rana muscosa. The sequence continues at coordinate 250,559,506 of CM055123.1, read as the reverse complement.
TCTGAAGTGTATGGATTGGGGCTGATCTGAGGGTCTGAACTGTATGGATTGGGGCTGATCTGAGGTCTGAAGTGTATGGATTGGGGCTGATCTGAGATCTGAAGTGTATAGATTGAGGCTGATCTGAGATCTGAAGTGTATGGATTGGGGCTGATCTGAGGTCTGAAGTGTATGGATTGGGGCTGATCTGAGGGTCTGAACTGTATGGATTGGGGCTGATCTGAGGTCTGAAGTGTATGGATTGGGGCTGATCTAAGATCTGAAGTGTATGGATTGGGGCTGATCTGAGGTCTGAAGTGTATAGATTGGGGCTGATCTGAGGGTCTGAACTGTATGGATTGGGGCTGATCTGAGGTCTGAAGTGTATGGATTGGGGCTGATCTAAGATCTGAAGTGTATGGATTGGGGCTGATCTGAGGTTTGAAGTGTATGGATTGGGGCTGATCTAAGATCTGAAGTGTATGGATTGGGGCTGATCTGAGGTCTGAAGTGTATAGATTGGGGCTGATCTGAGGGTCTGAACTGTATGGATTGGGGCTGATCTAAGATCTGAAGTGTATGGATTGGGGCTGATCTAAGATCTGAAGTGTATGGATTGAGGCTGATCTGAGATCTGAAGTGTATAGATTGGGGCTGATCTGAGGTCTGAAGTGTATGGATTGGGGCTGATCTAAGATCTGAAGTGTATGGATTGGGGCTGATCTGAGGTCTGAAGTGTATGGATTGGGGCTGATCTGAGATCTGAAGTGTATGGATTGAGGCTGATCTGAGGTCTGAAGTGTATGGATTGGGGCTGATCTGAGGGTCTGAACTGTATGGATTGGGGCTGATCTGAGGGTCTGAACTGTATGGATTGGGGCTGATCTAAGATCTGAAGTGTATGGATTGGGGCTGATCTGAGGTCTGAAGTGTATGGATTGTGGCTGATCTGAGGTCTGAAGTGTATGGATTGGGGCTGATCTGAGATCTGAAGTGTATAGATTGGGGCTGATCTGAGGTCTGAAGTGTATGGATTGAGGCTGATCTGAGGTCTGAAGTGTATGGATTGAGGCTGATCTGAGGTCTGAAGTGTATGGATTGGGGCTGATCTGAGGGTCTGAAGTGTATGGATTGTGGCTGATCTGAGGTCTGAAGTGTATGGATTGGGGCTGATCTGAGATCTGAAGTGTATAGATTGGGGCTGATCTGAGGTCTGAAGTGTATGGATTGAGGCTGATCTGAGGTCTGAAGTGTATGGATTGAGGCTGATCTGAGGTCTGAAGTGTATGGATTGGGGCTGATCTGAGGGTCTGAACTGTATGGATTGGGGCTGATCTGAGGTCTGAAGTGTATGGATTGGGGCTGATCTGAGATCTGAAGTGTATAGATTGAGGCTGATCTGAGGTCTGAAGTGTATGGATTGAGGCTGATCTGAGGTCTGAAGTGTATGGATTGGGGCTGATCTGAGATCTGAAGTGTATAGATTGAGGCTGATCTGAGGGTCTGAACTGTATGGATTGGGGCTGATCTGAGATCTGAAGTGTATAGATTGAGGCTGATCTGAGGGTCTGAACTGTATGGATTGAGGCTGATCTGAGGGTCTGAACTGTATGGATTGGGGCTGATCTAAGATCTGAAGTGTATGGATTGGGGCTGATCTGAGGTCTGAAGTGTATGGATTGTGGCTGATCTGAGGTCTGAAGTGTATGGATTGGGGCTGATCTGAGATCTGAAGTGTATAGATTGGGGCTGATCTGAGGTCTGAAGTGTATGGATTGAGGCTGATCTGAGGTCTGAAGTGTATGGATTGAGGCTGATCTGAGGTCTGAAGTGTATGGATTGGGGCTGATCTGAGGGTCTGAACTGTATGGATTGGGGCTGATCTGAGGTCTGAAGTGTATGGATTGGGGCTGATCTAAGATCTGAAGTGTATGGATTGGGGCTGATCTGAGGTCTGAACTGTATGGATTGGGGCTGATCTGAGGTCTGAAGTGTATGGATTGGGGCTGATCTAAGATCTGAAGTGTATGGATTGGGGCTGATCTGAGGTCTGAAGTGTATGGATTGGGGCTGATCTGAGGTCTGAAGTGTATGGATTGAGGCTGATCTGAGGTCTGAAGTGTATGGATTGGGGCTGATCTGAGGGTCTGAACTGTATGGATTGGGGCTGATCTGAGGTCTGAAGTGTATGGATTGGGGCTGATCTAAGATCTGAAGTGTATGGATTGGGGCTGATCTGAGGTCTGAAGTGTATGGATTGGGGCTGATCTGAGGTCTGAAGTGTATGGATTGAGGCTGATCTGAGGTCTGAAGTGTATGGATTGAGGCTGATCTGAGGTCTGAAGTGTATGGATTGGCACTGATATGAAGTATATGCTCTGTGGCTGACCTGAGGTCCGAAGTATATGGACTGTTGTTGATCTGAGATCTAAAGTGCTTGCACTGGGGATAGTCTGAAGAGCATGCATGCAATACAGAAGCATGTGTGCAGTTGAAATGAATATTGTACAGGCCAGACCTACCACAATTAAGCCATCAGTTTACATTTCTTTATATGTAACTATGAAAATGCTTTGTGTATGCACCAGTTAATCAATGTTTGTAGTCTTACTTGCATTGCTAATGAAAAATTAAAAGCACCATTTTTATTATATATTAATGAGTTTAACTTGCCATTAGCAGCACAACTATGGGTGCAAAAATTCTAAACTAAAGCCAGCCATACACCAGTAGATCTTTGAACAAACGTTCATATGCATATTTTTACCAACACATTTATGACTTGATAAGTGTTGTGTGAAAGTACTTAAAAATTTGTTTGCTTTTGACATTTTGATTTTAGAATGAAAAGATTTCCCTGAACAAAAACCACATGCACTGTTAGAAAAAATGTAAATTCTGCTCCTTTGAATTTTCAGAAAACTAATATCATTTTGACCGCACAAATGGTTAGAAAAACAATGAAAATTCTTAAACAAAAAAGTTTGAATAAAATTCTACTAGTGTATGTGCAGCTTGAGACCACAATGTGATACCATTCACTGGCATGCCAGTTGTTGAATACTTGTGAACATGACACTAATATGGAAAAGGTTGCTGACCTCTGACCTCTGCTACTCTGTATTGTATGGAGCCACCAGTCTAAATCTGGAAGCTCGCTGACAGTTTTTTCTTTTAGGTGGCAACAGAGTCACATAATTATTTACTGTTCTCCTAGTTTCAAGAGCCAAAACAATCATAAGTGTGAAGGACATCAAAAAAATGCAATGACACTACAAAGGAATTCTGTTTTGGTTGATTTAAACCAAGAAATGCTCAACACGAGTGGCAGAATTCTATGCAGCATAGAATTTCATGTGTGAACTTTTCTTTTTAATCAAAAGCTGACAGAGCGGCTGGCGCAATCCTGGCAGAAGTATACCCAGCATAAAACTCCAGGTGTTCCGCGCTGATCGCGCCATTCAGAAGGGACGTTTTCACCGCTAGAGGCAAAAACCGAGCCGAGACTACAAGAAAATGGCCGCCGGTCACCCCTGTATAAAAAGCGCGCGGACTACAAGAAAATGTCCGCCGCTTCCCAGCCTTAAATACAAGCGCGGCCACAAGAAAATTATGCTGGGCGCTGCCAAATTGGCCGCTGAGCGTCTCTGAGGGAAGAAGAAAACACGCTGGGCCTCAGCGCGGAGGCCCCCCCCCATGGCAACAGACAACACCCTCCATGGAGAGCGGACCCTGGGTACCCCGCACAGCCCCCAAACAGGACACAGAGCCCCCCGGTCAGTACAGCAGGCCCAGCCCCACAGGGCATGGGAAGGAGGGAGAGAGGAAATTAAGGGTGGGACCCCCCTAATTGACCTCCACGGGAGTGCCCAGCCATGCCCACCCTGCCGGAGCAGGGGGACTGCTACTTACCCATCCTGCGTGGACTAGCTGAAGGCATTCCTGACAGACCCAATGTCCGCGCGGTTATGGCATGGCTGTCGGCCCGGCACACTGTGACACAGACATAGAGCCCGGTCATATGTGTGCCCCGGAGCATATAGCTCACCGGCCACCCCTGGAGCAACGGGGCATGTCGAGGACGACCCAGCGCGTAGCTAAAGGTCAGCACACGCTCGATGGCCAAAACTGGGGGGACTACAAGGATCGGGGAACCAGCCTGTCACCCAGTCAGCAGTTGATAGTAGATCTCAGGATCAAAAAATAGAAAAAAAGTAGAAAAACTCCAGGACCAATGGGCCCACGGGGAGCCATGTCCTTCTATGCTAGGCAGAAAAAACTGAGCTGCTGAATGCAGAGAGAGGGGATGTACCCATTAACATGTTTTCTGCCTAGTCCTCTCCTGATAGAAGGCCGATACCCTACTGTCAAGATTAAGATGCTGTGTCCGTCCATGAACGAAAGAGAAAAAAAAGCTTTCTACCTGAAAGAGAATTATAGTGCCATAAAAATAAAAAAAAACATCAGATTGGGACCATCCATGTCCCATTGTAGAGATTTCCCTTCTCTTACTGGCAAAATAGTCAATACAGAAGTGAGAGGAAAACCCTGCAAATTAGGAGAATTCCTTGGGGACCCTCAGGTCGCCAGAACTAGTGTCCCCATCTGAGCATTTCCCCTCTATTACTTTTCTGAAGCAGCCCAAAATTTGGGATTTCCGTTTACTTTCACGTTTAATGATGATGGTAAACAAGGCAAATACAAAGGGTGATTTCTCCCTATTGGGGACACAGACAGCAATAATAACTGACAGGTGTTTTAATCCATCTCCACTCTATCCAAAATTGAAAAAAAAGTTTTGCCTTTAGTTATACTTTAACAAAACGTCAGAATGAAACAAACGAATACATTTTGTTGTTTCGTTATAAATTATTTCGGTCTCGTTGAAATCGGTTACCCTTCACTTCCTGGCAAAATAGCCAAAACAGAAATGAGAGGAAATCCCTTTAAAATGAAGGAAATACCTGGTTGTCACCAGATCTAGTGTCCCCATCGGAAGATTTCCCCTCTAAATCCATTGCTGGTGCCAACCCAAAATTTTAAATTTTCTTTCACTTTTTCTATCAGTGACAACAGCAAACAAGACAACAGGGAAGGTGAATGTCTAACTGTAACAATAAAAACTGACAGCTCTTTTAATCCATCTAATCTACTTTTAGTTCCACTTTAAGTAATGACAACGTTATCTCAAAAAGGAAGAAAAAAATGAAAAAGCTGCTCTGATCCATAGGGGTACATTTGTGAGAGCTGAACTGTTTAAAGGTAAAAAAATTAAAATTATGTAGGAAGTTAAACTGGTTATATAATTTACTGATGGCTACTGAAGCTGCTATATTTGGCCCAGTGCATGTTGGCTTTAATTACCTTTGGTTAAAATGAAACAAACTAACAAAAAAAAAACACGATAGATATATACTGTAGATATCCATGATTCAATTTTCTCACCTTGGGAGTCGATGCTGCAGATCCTCTTCTGCAGTTGAGGTAGCTGGTTGAAGAGTTTCTGAGGACTATCATATGTTATCAGATTGTGTGGATTTGCCACAATTTCAGCCATCTCTTCTTTACTCGTCTCACTGGAGACACCAATAAGGAAGACCTCGTGGTCCCTGGCGTACATGGCCGGCTCTGCCACGGCATCCTGTGATGTGGATCCAGTGAGCAGCACCACGACGCGAGGCAGGTCGTCTCGGACATCGGAAAAGGCCGGCGTACTCTTAAATCCATGTTGTGTGATGTAACGTAGGGCTTTTCCTGTGTACAGCCCCCCACCCAAAAACTGCATGGAGTCCACCATCTTCAGCAGCTCTGCAATGTTCTCATACTCATTTATCTTCACCACCATTTGCACGTCACTGCTGTACTGGGCCAGGCCCACATTGACTGGAGATTCGTCTGATAGCGAGGCTTGTATAAAGCGCTTGAGGAAGGACTTGTGACGCATGAAGGTCTCTAGTGATGAAGAGGAAGAGCTGTCCAGCAAGAACAGGAGATCGATATTACACTCCAGACTCAACTTCGGAGCTGAAACAAAGACAGAAGGAACATTAGAGGGAGAATAAAATTATGGAGGGGGCTACTTATTAAAAGGATGAAATTAATATTTCACCTTCTTCATGCATGGAACAACAGAGTCATCTTAGAACAGAAGGCATTCGCATATCTCATTCCATCACATATCCTGAAAATATATTCCTCCTGAACTATAGTGGGCAGAGCCATGCAAATCATTGTTTTTAACCCATTGGCTGAGTTACGTCCAGAAATGCAGTTTTTTAGGACAAATACAGCCTAATATACCAGAGGAATTAACACCGATCAACCATAACATTACGACTGCCCACCTAATATTAAGTAGGTCCCCCTTTTTGTAGCCAAAACAGCAATGACCCCTCTGAAGGTATGCACCAAGCCATCAGTAGCAGATCACTGCCTCCCTCCCCATAGCGCATCCTGTTGCCATCTCCTCCCCAGGTAAGCAATGCATGTGCACCCAACCCTCCACATGATGTAAAAGAAAACATGATTCATCAGACCAGGCCACCTTCTTCCATCCCTGGTCCAGGTTTGATGCTCACATGCCCATTGTAGGCACTTTTGGCTGTGGACATGGGTCCCTGACCGGTCTGCTGCTACGCAGCCCCATATACAACAAGCTGTGATGCACTGTGTGTTCTGACACTTTTCTATCAGAAACCAGCATGAAATTTTCAAGCAATTTGAGCTCCAGTAGCTTCTCTATGGATTGGACTACACAGGCCAGACTTCCCACATGCATCTATGAGCCTTGGCCGCTCATGACCCCGTTGCAGGGTTCACCAGTTTTCCTTCCTTGGGCCGCTTTTGGTTGGTCCTGACCACTGCAGGCCGGGAACATCCCACAAGAGCTGCAATTTGGCTGCTGTCAAAGTCGCTCAAGTCCTTACACTTGCCCATTTTTTTCTGCTTTCAACACATCAACTTCAAGGACAACATGTTCACTTGCTGCCTAATATATCCTTCCAACCTGAAGCTGCCATTGTAACGAGATAGTCAATATTATTCACTTCACCTGTCAGTGGTCCTAATGTTATGGCTGAGCGGTGTACACTAAATTGCATACAACTGTCAGGTTTGTATGTAATCGCATCTAGAAACACTACTTTCTTTCTCGTACATCACGGGACACAGAGCGACATAGTCATTACTAATGGGTTATATAGATACCGTCAGGTGCTGGCACTGGCAACTTCCAAAACCGGAAGTACCCTCCCCTATATAAGCCCCTCCCATCCGGGAGCACCTCAGTTTTTTGCCAGTGTCTAAGGTGTTGGCCAAGAAGAAACATGTGTTTTTCACTGAGCTTGCGTACAGGTTCTTTTGGGCCTCAGTAAGCTATTCCGGATCCGACCAAAAAAGCTTCATAGCTAAACGGTCGGTACCCGGGCCTTGCAGAGAAGAGCAAGGTTCTGCCTGTAATGCTTCTCTTAGGAGAGCTGGACCCTGGGATCCAGAGCTCTGGTCATACCCACGACCAAGATGTTTTCTGTGCAGGGTGCTATACAGGTCCAGGGGAGTGGAATCCTTGGGAACCCGGTACCTGAAGGTTTGATTACAATGCCTGCCGTGATAGGTGAAGTTTGGGCTTTTGTGGACCAAACAAAGTCCTGCGGCGGGGAACAGGTAAGTGGGGGCCCCCAGGAACTTGGTTCTATTGGGGGACCCCCAAGCCTAATTTGTCTTTCTGTCTGTTACCTAATGGTATTCCCGCAAAATTCTGTGCATGCCTGTAACTACTAAAAAAATGTAATAATTTTTAATGGTGGTCAAAAAAAAAAAAAAAAAAAAAAAAATTTTTTTTTATATATATTTAATATATTAGACTGCGGTACCTGTGTTTGTCCACTAGAGGCCGCTGTGGAATGTTTTCTTGTCATGTGGACTAGCTTCTTCTCAGCAGAGCAAAGTCCAGGCAGATGGTGAGTTCTCTTATAGGAAACTGCTTCCTCTGCCATGTTGCAGTGCTCGTCCATCCCCCGGCCTGGCCAAGAGGGGCCCTGGCTCCTGTCCCTTGTTACCATATTTGAAATTAGCGCCGAAGGCGCACGTGCCCGCGCGCGTGCACGCGCCTCTATATATAGAGGTGAGCTGGGAAAGGGGGCGGAGCCTGGGGGATGACGCTCTGTGCGCGCCGCAGCGCTTCTGCGCATGTGCGGGCGTCCCAGCAGTTTTAAAAAAACCACAATATTGTAGTGAGCTGGCTATGAAGTACAGAGACAGAGCTGGCAACATTTAAAGGCATACAGCAAGCGGTTGATACAGGCATCCCCTAGAAAGGCACATTAGTAGACACCAACTGTGATATAGCAGCAATTGTGCTAGACTATTCTCAGTAAAAGTGGTGTATTACGGCTGGAATACCTCAGCTTTAGGCTTAGGAATATGCCGTCCAGAAGCTCCGGAACTGAATCTTCCAGGAAGCGAAGGGGGTCTCATCGGGCTCGGAGGATCTTGGGCATACTCCTGCTGCACCAGTCTCCCCTGAAGTTCAGAGGTAAGTGACCGTAGAGACCCCGCAGGGTACTTGGTACTGTGGCTGTCCTCAGTTCACCTGCTCCTGTGTATGTAACAGAGGAGGTTTTTTCCTCAGCTCTGGGAGGATTAGAGAGAGATTGTCAACATTTATCGCTGCCTCCCTGTCAGGGAAAGCACGCCCGATCTCCGTCTCCTCCTTCAGAGTGCCTGTTAGCAGAGCAACAGTCCCATACAGGGATCGACCTGCCTGAAGGGGATCAGGATGAGGTTGATTCTGTTATAGAGGAATCAACAGTGGGGGAACCTTTTCTCAGCATCTCAAGCTGAAAGATTATGGGTTCAGTCTCTGACTAACATGGTCCGATCAGCATTTAAAAATGCACCTTGCGGAACCATCAACCACTACTGTATCCTCGTTGGGGTCGCTAGAAGCCCCCAGACTGTTTGTTCTTTTCCACTTCACCCTTTACTGAAAGGGCTCATTTACCAGGATTAGGAACGTCCTGAGAAAATATTTATTCCCCCAAGAGATTTCCGGTGGTCTATCCCATGGAGGATAAGTTCATCAAAAAAAAAAAAAAAAAAAAAATGGAAGGTCCCTACAGTGGACGCAGCCATCTCTTGTATGTATAAATCACTGACATGTCCGGTGGATAATGTCCAAATGTTCAAGAACCCAATAGATAAAAGATTGGAGTCCTTATGAAAATCTGCTTGGTGATACAACCAGCAGTAGCAGCTATTGGGGTCTGCTAAGCAGTGAAGGATCAGTTGAAACAGGTCTTGAGGGACTTGACAGATCAGCAGGCTTTGCCCTAGCTGATCTACCTAGAGCCTTAGGCTTTGCGGTTGACGCCATAGAGGATTCAGTCCATCAGGCCTCCCGCCTTACGCTGTCTATAGTACATATGCGTAGGCTCCTATGGCTCAAAAACTGGTCTGCTGAAGCTCCCTGTAAAGAATGGCTGGTTAGCGTCCCATTTCATGGTGAACGCTTATTCAGGGAAAACCTGGACAAATATATCCAGAAAATTTCCAGCGGTAAAAATACGCTCTTGCCGGTTAAAAGCAGAGTTAGAGGTCCCTCTTTAAGAGGCCTGCTTCTCCAGTCCCTGGGGCATCGGCTGTGTAACAGTTCCGACGGCCTCCTCGGTCAAATCCCGGGGGTAAAAAACAGGGACAGTAGCAGGGTAATGAGAAACCCTGGGTCAGGGGAGGTACAAAACCTCCCCCAAAGTTAAATTCATTGAAGCCCCCACTCAGTCGGGTGGGGGGAGGACTCCAGTTGTTCGCAAGAGACCTGGCGGGACACGATCAAGACAGATAGGTGCTCTCCGCAGTAGGTTTGGGATACAGTTTGGAGTTAAAAGACTCTCCTCCTTCCCATTTTTGAGGTCAAACGTGCCAAGGGATCCCCGGAAGAGAGAGTCCCTCCTGTTGGCACTAGAACAACTATTGCTCCAAGGAGTAATTATGGAGGTTCCCCTGGAAGAATGAGGGTTCGGGTTTTACTCAAACCTCTTTACAGTCCCGAAGCAAACGCGGACGGGAGGCCCATATTAATTCTAAAAGGGCTATACAAATTCCTATATATCAGGACTTTCCGATGGAGTCGATCCGATCGGTGGCCACTGCCCTACAAGGGGAGGATTGGTTAGCCACGATCGACATCAAAGATGCTTATTTGCACATTCCCATCTTTCCAGTCCACCAAAAATTTCTACGCTTTGCAGTAGAAGGGCGCCATTTTCAGTTCAGAGCCTTACCCTTCGGTTTGGCCACAGCACCACGAGTGTTTACAAAAATTCTGGCCCTTTATTGGCCAATCTAAGAACACAAGGTGTAATGATAATGGCATATCTGGATGACTTGTTGCTGATAGACCACTCAGTGAAAAAACTAGACGTGGTCGTTCACAAGATGATCAAGTATCTGGAATCTCACGGTTGGATTATCAACCGAGACAAGTCAGCCCTAAAAACCAGTCAAAAGTCTGGAATACTTGGGGCTAAGGTTGGATTCAGGCCAGAGAAAAATATTCTTGCCTCGAGGAAAGGTGTTGTCTTTGAAAGATTTGATCCACTTAGTGGGTACAAAAAAGACAGCCGTCCATACGCCTGTATATGAGGCTGCTGGGAAAAATGGTGGCATCATTCGAAGCAGTACCCTACGGTCAATTCCATTCAAGGAATTTGCAAGGGGCCATACTGTCAGCCTGGAACAAAAAAGTTCAGGCCCTAGACTTACAATGTCCTTGTCCCCTTCCGTTCGCAAGAGCCTCCGTTGGTGGTTGGTTCCCCAGAATCTGGAAAAAAGGAAATCCTTCAGTCCGATTTCTTGGAAGGTGGTCACTACAGATGCCAGCCTTATAGGCTGGGGAGCAGTACTGGAGCAATAGTCTCTCCAGGGCAGATGGTCGGATGCAGAAAAGGCCCTGCCCATCAATCTCTTAGAGATACGAGCAGCCCGGTATGCCCTAGTAGCATGGACATCCAAACTCCAAGGGTCCCCTGTCAGAATTCATTTAGACAATGCCACAGCAGTGGCATATATCAATCATCAGGGGGGCACCAGGAGTCGTGCAGCCCAGAGGGAAGTAAATTACATCCTGAAATGGGCAGAAAAATATGTCCCAGCCATATCTGCGGTATTCATTCCAGGAGTGGAGAATTGGAAGGCGGACTTTCTAAGTCGCCAGCAATTAGGCCCAGAGGAAGGGTCCCTTCACCCCGAGGTTTTCTGGACAATATGTCAGCGGTGGGGAACATCGGATGTAGATCTTCTAGCATCCAGATTCAACGCAAAGGGGGACAGGTTTGTCTCTCGGACAAGGGATCCCCTAGCTTGCGGCTCGGATGCCCTAGTGTTTCCTTGGGATCAGTTCAAGCTGATATATGCATTCACACCGCCAATGGTTACCTCGATTACTCCGCAGAATCAGGGTAGAAAAGAAACCAGTGATTCCGGTGGCTCCAGCGTGGCCCCGAAGAGCGTGGTACGCGGAGATTGTAAAATTTCAGTGGGGAGTCCTTGGACTCTCCCACGTCGTCCGGCTTTCGCAAGGACCGATATACCACCCTTCCTTACCAGCCCTAGGTTTGACGGCCTGGCTATTGAAGCCCACATTCTAAAAAAGAGAGGGCTCTCTAATGCTGTGGTATCTACCATGATCAATGCCAGGAAGCCGGTATCCAGGCAGATCTACTATAGAATCTGGAAGGCGTACATCGCGTGGTGTGAGGCCAAGAAATGGCATCCACATAAGTACGTAATAGGTAGGATTCTGGACTTCCTACAGTGGGCTGTAGATAGGAAGCTTGCCTTGAGTACTATCAAGGGTCAGATTTCGGCCTTGTCAATATTTTTTCAAAGGCCCTTGGCTTCGCATTCACTAGTCAAAGCCTTTATACAAGGAGTGATGCGTATTAGTCCTCCGGTTAATATTCCCATATGTCCATGGGATCTAAACTTGGTTCTGTCGGTTCTACAGAAACAACCATTTGAACCATTACAGCATATTTCCTTGGTGCTTCTCACCAGGAAATTGATTTTTCTAGTAGCCATTTGTTCGGCTAAAAGAGTATCGGAATTAGCAGCTATGTCCTGTAAGGAGCCATATCTGGTTATCCATAAGGACAGAGTAGTGTTACGTCCTCATCCAGCCTTCTTCCTAAGGTGGTATCGAGGTTTCATTTGAACCAAGATGTGGTTCTTCCTTCTTTTTTCCCCAAACCTACTTCGGTAGAGGAAAAATTATTGCATTCTTTGGATGTAGTAAGAGCAGTTAAAGCTTATCTAAAAGCCACTGCTCAGATTCGCAGAACGGATACTTTGTTTATTCTGCCGGAAGGCCCCAGAAAGGGTCAGGCAGCGTCAAAGTCTACTTTAGCCAAGTGGATTCGACAGGTCATAATACAAGCCTATAGCTTGAGAAGTAGACCGCCTCCGTTCAAAGTTAGGGCGCACTCCACGAGAGCAGTTGGAACTTCATGGGCAGTGCATCACCAGGCCTCCCTGGCTCAAATCTGTAAGGCCGCAACATGGTCTTCGGTACACACGTTTACTAGGTCCTACCAGGTGGACGTTAGAAGTCAGGAGGATGTCGCCTTTGGGCGCAGTGTGTTGCAGGCCGCAAAAGATCCTCATGTCTGATAGCGCTCAGCTTATATATGGTGTATCCCCCCCCTCATTTGGCATTGCTTTAGGACATCCCATTAGTAATGACTATGTCGCTCTGTGTCCCGTGATGTACGAGAAAGAAAATAGGATTTTTATAACAGCTTACCTGTAAAATCCTTTTCTTGGAGTACATCACGGGACACAGAGCTCCCGCCCCTCTTTAGGGACACTTATTGCTTTGCTACAAAACTGAGGTGCTCCCGGATGGGAGGGGCTTATATAGGGGAGGGTACTTCCGGTTTTGGAAGTTGCCAGTGCCAGCACCTGACGGTATCTATATAACCCATTAGTAATGACTATGTCGCTCTGTGTCCCGTGATGTACTCCAAGAAAAGGATTTTACAGGTAAGCTGTTATAAAAATCCTATTTTTTAAGGGAAAGCGCAGTTCTCTTGAATACAACTGCTGTGAGATGGGTAGGAAGGAGGGGAAAGGTAACACACAAATCAAAATAAAGGGGTAAAAAAAAAAAAAAAATTTGATTTCTCACCACAATCGGCATCACCTCCAAAACCAACAGGACAAATGCAGCGATACTTGTCTGCCCCCTCCGGGATGCAGGTCCCTCCATTCTTACATGGCTGAGAGTCACACGGATCTGCAGGAAACAATTATTACATCTAGATAAGCCAGAAACTGTGCCAAAGTGACATCTTTTATGTGGGTCTTCTGTGTCTTGTGATTGCACAGCTTCCAGTCAGGTGGCTTTAAATCTGACCTCCGGCCTTCTCTTCAGTCTCGCACAGTTGTACAGGTTCCTCTCCTGTACTAAAATTACTTACTCTGATTTCACTGCACAGTGTGAGCTTCTCACAATGTGCATTAGAAGCTGCAACAGTATTTTCTGGCTAGGATGGGAAGACAAAAAAACTTCAGATTTAAAACAGAGCCAATACCTATCTGTCCCTCACTGCCCAAAGAAATAGGGGAGGCTGTGGTTGCCTCCAGGGCGGGAAGGTATGGACAGTAATAAAAATATTGTCAAAAGTTCCAATCATTACAAATGTGCTTTTGTCCCTGCTGAAGAGGTTTTCCTTCACTTCCTCCCATTTTAATTAAGCTTTAACTGGACAGGAAGTGAGGGAAAATCTACCAATTCATATTTTTTAAGTGCATTTTGCAGCATCTATCATGTGTTTTTGTATAGGCACATGTGTAGGTGCATTTTACAGCATGTGTACTTTCATTGCATCTGTAGCAATAAAATAAGTGTGTGTGCGCATTAAAACACATAAAAATGCACTATAAAGACACATCAACTTGAAAGTTTGCAATAGTCATGGAAGTCAGTAGGCCCTCTGTCTGCCGTTTCCCTCAATAACGATTCAGAAAAATAAATGGCAGCTACCAATGTGGACTTTGGTTTTTAGTTGTGCAAACTTCAAAGGCCATAAATTTGTTCTAAATCAGTAATTTGATAAGTAACAAAAGAGTGATGAACATGACAGCTGCAGATCTTGCAGCTTAAAAAAAAACAAAAACAAAAAAAAAACACAACTAGCACTGACTGAGCCTGTCCTGAAAGAGATAAAATCATGATCAGTGAAGAGAAGAATTTTGCTTGTAAACTCCATATAGGCAGAAGGGTCTCAGTTACAGTAGGTGGTATTATGGAACCCTGTATCCCAATTGTTACATCAAAACACAGCTAGCAAATGTAGAGCCAAATTAAAAACACCCTTTAAGTTTAACAGACACTACCTGGACACGTGGTACGGTGGCACTCCGCTTGATGCTTTGTGAAGTATCGCTTCCAGCTGTGATACAAAGACAGAAATTATACACACTTTATAACTTCCAGCCTTGGACATGGACCATTCGTTAAATAAGCATGATTCTATAGAATATATATATATTTTTTTATTTTTTTGAAAGTGTGTTTAGTAACTAGTTGAAATATGTATTTTGTATTTGCCTTGATAGCATAGTGTGGCATTAGTAATAATAGGAAGTAATGGGTGCTTGTGGATACAAAACAATCGGTGCAGCTATGACTAAAGCTGAATAATGCTCTTGCTATAGGTGTAGGCCATTTATATACCTCCCAAAGCCTGACTGGAATACTCCAAGGATGTTGCTTAGTGAGGCCTAGCTGTTCCTGCTCACCTCCACCATCACAGGAGTGAGCTTTTTCTCTATATCACATTCAGCACTTCATTTTAGTTAGCCTTAAAAACAGCAGGTTTGGAGAGGAGACCGTCCAAACATATCTGAGCTAGCCTGCTGGGAAGCCGTCAGCCAATCATAGGCAGCGGAGGTATTCCCTGCCCCGCAGGATGATCCTTGCATACATGGGGCTGCAGGCCAGGAAATGACTAGTCCACCTATGATTGGCTGTCGGCTTTGACAGCTTCCCAGCAAGAGAGCCCAGGCAGGTTCAGACTCGTATCTGAGCTCATCCCCAAGTATAAACTATGGTCACTGCAGGAAAATAATGCGGCACCATTTGCAACAATTTTGCACATAATTTTCTTGTTGCAATTTCTCAGTTTGCATCACCGTTTATCAGGCACAATGACTATTGTAACATGGCAGTGATAGGCAGTTGCTGAGCATTTATTAGGATCTACCTGCTCTGGTTTTTACCACATACAACCCAAGCCAGTTTTACAGAAGGTGAAATCTCTAGTCTGTGAATAAAAAGGATAAATATAAGAGACAAACCTGTAGAAGGGACAGTGTCCAGCAAACACATGGCTGGGAGCAGCTGAGCCTCTCCAGCACACGTAGTTCCCAGCGAGTTCTTTCACCGTCTCCAGAGTCCGCCGCTCACATGAGTAAGACTGTACACTGCACCCTGAGGAACATTACACACCAGAAGTACCAATCAGTACACCAATATAAAGATATTCTGAACACCACCCATACAAGATCTCTTAAAACTGAACTCAGGGATAGGCAAATATTGTCTGAATACAAGAGACGTGTATTCTTCTTTAAATCTTGGTGTTCTTTGTGTATTTCTTCCCGATCTGTGTAGTGTGTAGTAATCCAGTGTGAGACTTTTCCTGTAATAAAGACCTCTCACTGCTGCTCTCTCTCCTTCTGCAGGGTGACTGGTCTTGTCTCCGCCCCGTCCTGCAGTTTTCTGTAGGCAGCCAGTAGTGGGTGGAGCAGCTGGGCCCCTCCCACAGCTCTGCTCAGGCTATGTACAGCACAGTGATGACATCTCTGCCACTTTTATCAGGTAATATCTGGGTGTGTAAAGGCATTTGGTGTGCACACAGTGGTTTTCTATTCTTTGGGATTGATTAACTAAAACTGGAGAGCGAAAAATATGATGAAGCTTGTTCAATTAAGCTTTGACAAAATAAAACTGGAAGGCGATTTGTTTCTGCACCAGATATTTCACTCTCCGGTTTTAGTAAATCAACCCCTTTGTGTCTTTTTAAGAATACACTTCAAGTTTCTGTGCCCAGAGTTCAGATTTAACACTTAGAGATACAAACTTTTTAATAGTTTATGAAACTTAAAATATTCTAACCTTAAATCGAAGGTATTCAAAGCCAACTTCCCACTAGTAATTTCATGTAAGGACACTACAAGAGGCTTTTCTTTTGTCTGGTGACAGCAGGGCCGGATTAACATAGGGGCTATTGGAGCTGCAGTTTCAGGCCCCTTTCTCAAGATAGGCCCATCCCCCTCCCCAAAAAAAAGATTGACTTCAAGGGTTGTAAGCTCGGCGAACAGGGGGCACACAGACCCCAAATTTAGGGGGTAGGTAGCTGAAGACCTACCCCCACACTGGTTAAAATATAGGGCTGCTGTCATTTATGGTTCCGGAGATATGGGGCTGCTTGCGCAGCCTGTCAGAAACTACATACAGAGCGGCCAGTATAAATACAAACTGACACACTCTGCAGCAGACAGAGGATGAACTCACAGGGCTCATAATAATTATTTGTATATTACATATGGTAATTAACCCCTTGCCACCCAGGCCAATTCTGACACTTCTCTCCTACATGTAAAAATCATCATTTTTATTTTTGCTAGAAAATTACTCAGAACCCCCAAACATTATTTATATATATATTGTTTTAGCAGGCACCCCTATGGAATAAAATGGTGGTCTTTGCAACTTTTTATGTTACACGGTATTTGTGCAGCAATTTGTCAAACGTGTTTTTTCTGGGAAGAAACAGTTTGATTCATAAAAATAACTAAAAAACTAAAGTCAGCATGATTTTTTTTGTATACTAAGTAATGCTTTAATTTTTTTTACAGGTTACATGTTTAGAATTACAGAGGAGGTCTAGTGCTAGAATTATTGCTCTCACTCTAACGATAATGGTGCATGTAACCTGTGTGTATCTGGCTCTGATACTAGCCAGGGCCTACCAAGCCACTGACTAGTATCTCTCCCCAGCCTGTCCACACACCCTCTCACCTGCTGACCTGTGGATGGGGGGAATCACTCCTGCAGTGTTATTGTGTTCTGCCAGTGAATACAATAATCAGTGTTGCTAACAGCACTGATTTTTTGGGTAAAAACCTGACCGGTTGGTTGTACTCAAGTCGGTTAATAAATTGACTTGTGTAAAACCAGCTAGCCCATACATAGATAGACTATGGCTGGTCTCTGCTTAATTGGCGTAATTTCAATCCATGTATGGCCCCCGCTTAACCACTACGCAGTCCCTAAACATCCTTCCACAAACCTTTACATTTTTCCTTCCCAGATTCCTTCATCCTCCTCACCTGTACATTGTGCCCACTGTCATACTCTCCACACTTCTCTCCTATACATTGTGCCCGCTGTCATACCCTACACACTCCTCTCCTGTACATACTGCTTACTGTCCTACTCTCCACACTTCTCTCCTGTACATAGTGCCCACTGTCATACCCTCCACACTCCTTCTCCTGTACATACTGCCAACTATCTTTCTCTCCACGTTCCTCTCCTGTACATACTGCCCCCATCATACCCTCCACACTCCTCTCCTGTACATACTACTCACTATCATACCCTCCATACTCCTCTCCTATACATAGTGCCCACTGTCATACCCTCTCCATACTTCTCTCCTATACATAGTGCCCACCGTCATACCCTCCACACTCCTCTGCTGTGCATACTGCCCACTATCATACCGTCCACACTCCTCTCCTGTACATACTGCCCACTGGCATACCCTCCACACTCCTCTCCTGTACATACTGTCCACTGGCATATCCTCCACACTCCTCTCCTGTACATACTGTAACCCAACCTTACCCTCCAAACGCCTCTCCTGTACACACTGCCAACTATCTTTCTCTCCACGTTCCTCTCCTGTACATACTGTCCCCATCATACCCTCCACACTCCTGTCCTGTACATACTGCCCACTGTCATACCCTCCACACTCCTCTCCTGTACATACTGCCCACTGTCATATCCTCCATACTCCTCTCCTGTACATACTTCCCACTGTCATACCCTCCACACTCCTCTCCTGTACATAGTGCCCACTGTTAGACCCTCCACATTCCTCTCCCTCACCTGCACATACTTCCCACTTTTTTACCATCTATACTCCTCCCCTTTGCCTCTTACCCACAACAGTTCTTTAAAATTATACAGAATATCCTCAATGTTACCAGCTCTAGAATGGGCACACTTTTGTTAGTTCAACCAAAGGAAATCTCAGTCCTCATATTTGTTCTGCCCCATTATTGGTACTCATTTCATTTTGTGATTACTACTGTGATGTATAGAGGAACATAGGGGGATCTCAGCTAATCTAAATATAGCACTTGTAAAAAAAAGTGTCCCTGAAAATATTTTTGAAATGTTGGCAACTATGCACAAGGCACTGCCCAAGGGCTACCGGGTCAGTAGGGGGCCCCTTAAGAGGCTCCTGTGATCCTGTGATATTAAAGCGGTAGCAAACTTTGCTAACATTACTTTTTTAGAGGCCCTGAGGTAGGTTATACCACAATGTACAAGTATGCACAGCATATTAGCACATTAGGGTACACTTAAATTGTCAGACTGAGCCCTCCAGTGCTGCGCTGTGATAAATCCGGCGGGGCCTGGGCGCTTCCATCTTTACCAGGTCTTCCTTCTGGGTTCTGTGCCTTCGGTCACTTGCCTTGGCCGGGCTGCGTTGATGTCATTCCCACGCATGCTAATGTGCATCCTCTCTCTCTCATCAACCCCTTTCTCTCTCATCCTTCCTCCCTCACCCCTCTCTCAGCCTCCCTCTCTCTCTTTAAATTACACACCTGACAATCCAGGGATGAAGGGCACTTGCACCTTCTGGACAGAATTACTTTCTGTAACACTTGCGTGTGAAATTGCGCATACGGTACCGCCTCGAAGGAGGCTACCATGAGGCCCAGGACTCGCCTGCAAAAGCGCCGTGATGACCATCTTGGGGATGTCAACTGCCGCACCGCAGCCCGAAGGGTCTGCAACCTTCCTTTAGGGAGAAAAACTTTTGCCTCTGAGGAGTCCAAAATCAACCCCAGATACACTAGGAGTTGAGTCGGTACCAATACTGACTTCTGAGTGTTCAGCACCCAACCAAGGTATCGGAGGGTCTGACAGGTTATAGACACGCTCACATCTATTTCTGAGCTTGAAGTGGCTCTCAGAAGAATATCGTCCAAGTAGCCCACGATAGCAATGCCACGCTGTCTTGGGAGGGCCAGAATCAGGGCGAGCACCTTGGTGAACACCCTCGGTGCTGATGCCAAGCCAAGGGGGGAGCCACAAGTTGGTAGTGGTCTTCCCCGGCTGCAAGCACAGACCTCTCTGATGCCTGGTGCATATGGGGACCTGCAAGTATGCATCCTTGCCAAAATCCCCTGGATGGAGGACAGCGACAACAGAGCGAACCAACTCCCTCCGGAATCTTCATACCTTCACAGAGCAATTGAGGGCCCTGAGATCCAAGATTGGACGAACCCCCTCCTTCTAGGTACTACAAACAGATTTGAGTAAAACCCCCTGAAACCGTTCCTGTACTGAAACAGGAATTATCACCCCGCGTATCAGCAGGACTTGAACCGCCCCATATAGGGCTTCCCGACGAGTCGGCTGAAGCTGGCGGTTGGAGGGGAAAAAATTAAATAATAATAAAAAAAACTGTTCGGAAGGCAAGAGAGAAACTATCTTGTACCCTGAGGAAACTACTTCGCAAACCCACCGGTCGGGGATCTGAGATGTCCACCAGGTCGCAAATTTGCGAAGACATCCCCCTGCCCGAGAGATGGGTGTGGACAGACCTTATACGGACGCAGATTTGTTCGCAGGCTTGTTGGGTTTGCGAAACCAGTGACGCTTCTGTCCCTCAGCATGCGTTTTATTGGCCTGTGATCGTTTACTTGCCGCACTAGGCGGACTAAAGAAAAAAAACGCTTGTGTGTGATGAAGGAGGGCCCTTGCCACGGTGTGGCTCCTTACCCTTTTTGGATTGTGGGAGCAGCATGCTCTTACCTCCTGTGGCATATTTAATAATGTCATCCAGGGATGCTCCCTTAAAGCGGAGGTTCTGCGGCGATTTTTTTTTTTTTTTTTTGGGTGCATTCAATTGGGTTTCACAATACAAGGTTAAACTCACTTGTTTGGTGTCTTCAAATATCCCCTGTCCGTTTTCATGGCAAATAAGAACTTTTAAAATCGCTTCCTGACAGTTCCCATTTTGCTTGTGGGCATTGTGAAGCCCACAAGCAATCATTTCCTGGAAGCGCCTGCAGTGTTTACGGCGAGTAGCTGTATCGATAGAACACCGCCCCTATGAGAAAAGCATTGGCTGTATAGAACGAACGAGCGGTGTGTTTATCCAATGAGCGACGAGCAGCATCCCCAGCTGACGAACTGTTCAGACTCGGGGATTTCCGTCTGATTCAATTGCTCCTGCGCAGACCATCCCGGAACCTATCTGATAGCAGAACCAGCACGATAGAACAGCAGCGTTCTGTATTGTCTCCTGGGAAACATGACTCTGTGCTCCCAGGAGACATCGTGGCGCCGGGGAAAGGAGTAGGAACGCCTACTCCCGCGGGAGGGAAAGCCCGGAAGTGACAGCTAAAAACTAAAATCTAAGGTATTTAAACTATAATTATTTTTTTTGATGTGGCTATTTAACTTGGTGATAGTGTTCTGCTTGTGCCGGGATGTAGTTGTTTTTCTGGGTGGAACTCCACTTTAAAGGGCCATCCATCAGGGCCTTTTTGGAAGATTGCTCTGGCTAAAAGGTTGGTCGACGGACCAGACGGCGTAACACCACCGCATAACTTGAGGCTCTGGACAGCAGAGGAATAGTGTCCAAGGCTGATTCGCAGACAATTTTGAGGCCCTGTATCAACTGGTCGGCCATAGCCACCTCGTCCAAAGGAAGCCTATGTGCCTTAACCCATGGAGCAGCATTTTTGCCCCTTCAGTGAGTGTCTGAGACACCAGGGCCCCAACCACTATTGGGCGCACAGCCGAGCCGTAAAGGTAGTGGATGACCGCTTCAGCCTTCCTGTCCGCAGGGTCCTTGAAAGCAGGAGCCCCTTCCACCGGAATTGTGGCTACCCTGTTAGATCTAAACACCTGAGGATCCACTATCGGAGGAGAGGTCCATACTTTTAGGAAACTCTCCTCAAAAGGGTAACGCATCACCAAACCTTTTTGGGGACCGAAAACCTTTTGTGGTTTGTCCCGCTCCTTGTATAAAAGCTTGTCTAGGTAAAACGCACAAGGAACACCTTAGCAGTGTGGGTCGGCTTTACGAAACCCGAAAGGGACCGACGCCTCTGGCGTTTCTGCAGGCTCCTCTATCTTTAGAGTATCCCGCACTGCGGTGATAAGGTCACCTATCAGAGTCTTATCGTGTGGTGACCCGGAGTCATCCCCACGGTCCGCATCCTCTGACATGTAAGAACCAGGGCCATGAGCCATAGCTGGGCCCGGCTCTGCATCAGAGTTGTCCCCAGAAGATGGCGGGGGGAGGGGGCACTTTTTACCCCCCGTGCCCACGCGCCACTTCCACCTTGGCAACAAACCAGGACGTCGACATAGCGTCTACTGACACAGAGGGTGCAGGAGCACCAGATGCCAATCCAGGTGTATCGGGGGGAGAAGCGTCTGCTTCTGATGCCATGCTGACCCACGCACCTGACACAAGGACTCCAGTCAAGGTACCAAAAGCCCACCCTCCTAGCTGCGACAGAGTCAAGGGGTTCCCCCCAGAGGACTCACCACCCTAGAACAGTAGTACGGCTGCCGTCCGCTTCCTAGTAGAGCTGCTTCCTTGTCAGCTATCAGTCTGACCACTCTGCAGCGTGTGTCTGTAGGCTTGTGCCGTTAAAATGCTATTTAATTGGCGTGGACCATGAAAAAATGTCCGCCGAGCGGCAGATAGAGACCAAAAAATGACGCGGGCCACACACCGTGATCATAAGAAAAATGGCCGCCGAGCGGCCGATAGAGGCCAAACACAGCGCGGACCACAAGAACATGGCCGCCAGCGCAGAAGAGGCCAAACACAACATGGATCACAAGAAAAATGGCCGCCGACAGCATGGAGCAGAACACACAGGTAAGCAAACCCTCTTTTCATGGCAGCTCATAACCTTTATCTAGCGGACGTACATGCAGAGTTCCCACACAGGTGGAGCCCCCCCAGGTGAACCCCCGCCCCAGCAGCCAGCCTAGCTTAGAGAGCCTAGGGAGGGGGGAAGGTAGGGAGGGAGCAAGGGAAAGGTAGAGCCCCTTACTCACCTCTCCAGGAATGTCCAGCTCTGTCTTCCTGCCGAAGCAGGGGATTACTACTTACCCTTCCTGCGTGGATTGTGCTGGAAGCATCCCAGACAGACCACCTTCCGCATGGTGACTGTCAGCCCGGCTGCTGCGACTCGGCCCTATAGACCGGTCCTATGCATGCCCTGGAGCATATAGCTCAACGGGCACCCGTAGAGTGACGGGCATGTCGTGGACGACCCAGCGTGTAGCTACGGTCGGCACACGCTCAATGGCGGAAACTGGGGAGACTACAAGGATCTGGGATCCAGCCTGTCGTCCAGTCGGCAGTTGATCGAAGATCACAGGAACAAAAATACAAATAAAATAATAAAATTTCAATCTGGAATAAAAACCTCCAGGCCTATGGGCCCGAAGGGAGCCATGTCTTCTTCTTAGCTAGGCAGAAAAAAAATGAGCTGCTTAGTGCATATAGCCAGTAGGACCGCCCCTTGGGCGGGGCTGTTCAGCTTTGAAGTTATTAACACATTCTGCCTAGTCACTCCTGAAGGATGGCTAATACCCACTTTGTCAAGATTAAGGCTGTGTCCGTCCATGAACGAAAGAGAAATGTATTCTGAAAAAGTTTAGTTGTAAATGCATACATTTTTTAAATTCGGTGATTAAAGTGGACTAAACACCACATCTTACAATGTAGTGCTTTTATTTAGTCTTAACTACAAAAATAAAAACCTGACAAAGAATCAAACCCTCCCCCCACTTTGTCCACAGTAAAAAAATAAGAACAAAAAGGTTTAAATACACTCTAATAGGATTACCAGAATAACTAAAAAGCAGTGTGTTGTCAACATTTTCCTATTTGCCCACAGTTTTCATAATTAGGTCCAATTTTGAGGTCTAGAAATCCATGGGTGTCAGGCATAGAATTCTAAAAAGGAATTTACCTGCAGGAACTGCGCTGCATGCCGACGAATTACTTAGAGAGCTACACAAACCGTTCACGGCATCATCCACGCGTTCAGCAAAGAATACATGTTCTTCCACTGCATTGCTGGCTAAGGAGTGAAGCTCTGCCCATCTGTGAGGGAAATGCAGGAGAAACTATAACAATCAGCATTAGCAAGGGGGACTGGCTTAATTGATAATGACAATATATTATGCACAAGAAAAAGAAACCCAGTAACAGATAAACCAGGTTTGTCCTGCACTTGTGTACAGCAAGGCAGCAAACACATACAGTTCAGGAGAGATTTTTTACAGAGACCATACCATAAAATTAACAAAACATCTGCACATTCAAGCCCTCAATTAAACTCAGGTCAGTTACTGAAAAGCAGGGTACCCCTTAATGCATTCCACAAAACAAACAGTACATGCATCTTTACAGTGTTCTTTCAGCATGCAGCTTTTCACCCAGCAGTAGGCTCCCACCACAGAGAGAGCAATAGGGAGGAAGCCCTGCGCACCAGTTAGCTCACATATATATATAAAAAAAAAAAGCCAGTGGACAGCTGAGACTAATACTGGGCCTGGTTAATTGGTGAAATGTGGACTGTATCCCAACTAATACTCTACAAAGCCTTTGAGGTCCAAGAACCATAAAGGGGACTTCGCCCACGTTTCACATCAGCAGTTTTGTCATGCGATTTGACATGTCAAATCGCCGGCTATTGCCAGCAACGGCACCGTCCAAATCTGTGACACCGACTTTGCGGCGTTCCACCGATCCCCAAAAGTAGTTTTCGTACTACTTTTGGCGACTTTGGAGGCGAATAGACATCTGTACATGAACCCGCACAGTTGTCTGTCAAATCGCCCCCAAAGTCGGACTGCATTGCCGGTTTGAAATCCTGTGAGCTCAGCTGAACTCGAATGATTTCAAACCCAGCCTCAATGTGAACCTGGGCTTAAAGCGGAGCTTCACCCATATATATTCGTTTTAACGTGTTAATTAGTTATTTTGGGAGATTACTTACGCACTATGTTTGGGTGGGCTGAAGGTGGATCCATCAGAATCTTCGAATCATAGCATAACAAATGAACTTTTTTTTATTCATTATGTTATGATTTTGAGATTCTGATGGATCCACCTCCATCCAACCCAAACACAACAAGTAGGAATCATCTTTACACTTTTATACCTTACTGTATTTATGGCAATAGGTTTCCATTTCATATGTAGTGCGTTTTTTAAAATAATGAAAAATGATAATGCAACATAAAAACAAAATGGATTCAAATAAATTCGGATCATTTCTTATGTTACATTTTTCGGTGCTTCAAACATTAAAGTAGAACTAAAGGCAAAACTTTATTTTATTTTGGATAGAGTAAGGGAGGGTCATAACCCCAGTCAATCAATTTTTTTGCAATTTTTGTCCCATTGGGGATATTTCCCTTCACTTTCTGTCCCACAGTTGAAACAGAAAGTGGAGGAAATCCTTGCAAATCAAGGGAATTTCTTGGGGACCCCCAGGTCACCAGAACTAGTGTTCCTATTGGAAGATTTCCCCTCTAGTACTTTTCTGGGGACAACCCAAGATTTGGGATTTTTTTTTACTTTCAATAATAATGGTTAATAGAGAGGGGGGAATTTCCCCAACGGGGGCACAGACAGCGATAAAAACTGACAGGTGTTCTAATCCCTCTCCACTCTATCCAAAACACACACACAAAAAAAACGTTTTGCCTTTAGTTGTACTTTACCAAAAGGCCAGAATGAAACAAATAAATATGAATACATTTAGTTGTTTCCTTATAATTTATTTCGGACTAGTTGAAATTCGTTACTATTGTGATTCAGACACATACGAATCTCCAAATAACGAAAATTAGTTCAAAATTTGATTCGTAAAGAAATTAAATGCACAGGTCTAGTGAAAAATCAAAGTCACAAGTACAAAGTGACAACACAAGAACACATTTCTTGTTACATTTGTAACATCCTCACCTTGGAAACCTGACTCCAATAGCAAACACCTCAATTCCGCTCTCTTTTATCTGTGCTGCTGGACCACCAAGATTTCCCTGAGACTTGCCATCTGATAGGATAATGAGAATTTTTGGCACAGAAGAGTCACGTCCTCCAGGAAAGCCCTTACGAAGAATGTACTTCAGAGCCAGGCCAGTTTCGGTGCTGCCTCCTCTAGGAAGGGGATACAAGAAGAGAGAGAGAGATACTCAAAAACACGAGGGAAGAGAGTGAGACAGAAAGTATTAATGACAATAGAACTCATCTGTATTAGATGCGAGAAACTAGATGAGAGATATTAGAGTAGAAAGAAACTTAGCTGAATGAGGCTTTATGTGAAAAGCACCCCTGGACTTTAAGGTGTATATCAAGGCGAATGTCCCACCCACCTCCTCCAGGATCCAGTGCTGGGTCTCCTTTCTGGTGTGAAGCTGCTGGAACTCTCAGGTTTCACCGATGTCATGAAAAATAAGGGGTCGGCTTACCCGATTGATACCACGGTCTTTCAGGAGATAGCTCTCCAAAATGGCGCAACTTTAAATTGCAAAGCGGTACTAGGCAATCGAGAAACACACCATTATGTCTAAATAAAGCCCCACTGCTTCTGAAATCTTATCTGTCCTCTGTAACCTCTAAGTGTTGTTGTACTGTCCTCCTATGTCTCAGCTTTGAAGGAACCCAATGGCACCAGTGGGACCTGAGTGCCCCATGTGCTTTTGCAAGACTGGGTGTCTGATAGGGTGCTGAGCAATACTTGGGTTCCATAGAGGCTATTTCTCTCTACCTTTCTCTTTACTGTCTATACGACTATTTTAAGCTATCAGACAGAGTTTTGTCATCTTCAGAAGTTTTTTGAACACTCCACGGTAGTGGGATGTATTAGAGATGGGGAAGAGACTGAGTATAGGACTGTGGTGGAGAACTTTTCCACATGGTGTGAGGATAATCATCTGTATCTAAATGTGACAATGCCGATTGTGGATTTGAAAAGAAGGAAGGCGCCAGTGACCCCTGTCTCCATCCAAGGAGTGGGTGTGTATATAGTAGAGCAGGGTTTCTCAACTAGGGTTCTTCTAGAGGTTGCGAGGGGTTTCCTTGAGCAATGAGCAATTTCTGCCTCGCAGATAAGTTCCCACGGACACCATTCTTTTTTTTTAGCCATTTATCATAGAGTATTTTTTCCCAATGACCACAAATGTAAGGAGCATTCTTCCCACTGACCATCACACTAATGTATCATGAATTGTACCTATTTTGTGCACCCCAGGATGCTGAAGATGTTTTAGGAGTCTGTTGTGGCCAGTGCACTCCTGTATATGGTGGCATGCTGGGGAAGCAGGCTAAGGGTGGCGGATACCCATAGATTCAGTAAATTGGCTTGCAAGCCCAGTGATGTGAATGCTGCCCAAGGTACATTCTATCATGGCCAACACGCCCCACCCACTCCACAACACGCTAGCCAGTCTGAAGAGTACCATCAGTGACAGACTGTTACAACCGCGATGCGCCACAGGAAAGTATTTTTGACTGTGGCCACCAAACGATTTAATTCTTCTCTGTGAAAGTTGAATATGAGGATTTAATCTGGTTTGTGATCCAGATTTTTATGTAGATTTACATTAGGTTAGTATTGTTTGATTATGTGGTGTAATGTTTAGAGTGTTGGAGGTGCAATATTTGCATTTTGTAGTTACATTTTCTGGTATTTTTCAATCAGTATTATTCAGTTGTAGTGTTTTAGTAGGGTATGGCTTATTACAGTATAGGGCTAATTTAGTTTTAATTTGTTTATTGTAATTATGGTTATTATATATATTAACTTGATTTTATTGGTAATTTTATTGTCATTGTGTCTTTTTTCCCCATTTGCTATGATTTTTGTATTTTCTTCTTTAAACGTAACTGTATCTCAACACCTTCCCGCCCGGCCTACAGCAGATTGAAAGCCAGGCGGGTAGCTTTACTGTTCTGACTGGACGTCATATGACGTCCTGTAGAACGAGCCGCTCTTGCACGCCCCCAGAGGCGCGCAGCATGGAGATCAGTGGTGTGTCCTTTGGACACAACGCATCTCCGATCACGGTACCATGTGATCAGTGTAAATAGGAAATGCCGTTATCAGCATTCCTCTCGTCACGTTGACAGCTCATGAAGAGAGGGGAGTCGATAAGCACCTTTTCTCAGTGGGGACATCTACACTGATGATCAGTGCCCTAATTATCAGTGCCGCCTATCAGCGCCGCCTATCAGTGCCCATCAGTACTGCAAATTAGTGCCTCCTCATCAGTGCAGCCTCATCAGCGTGGGGTTCATCAATGAAGGAGAAGAATTACATATTTACAACATTTTATAACAAACTACGATTTTTTTTTTCCCCATTTGTTTAGCAAAAATTAAAAAAACCCAGTGGTGATTAATTACCGCGCAATTGTCATTCAAAGTGCAACAGCACTGTAAGCTGAAAATTGGCCTGGGCAGAAAGGGGGTGAAAGTGCCCGGTACTGAAGTGGTTTATAATGTCCCTTTGGGATTATTAAAGTATTCTGAATTCTCCAGTGTGCCCTTTGCACTCTGATTCTCCAGGTGCACCCCAGTACAGCCTGCATCACCTAGTGACTCCCAGTGCATCCAATGACAATAAGTGCACCCCTGTACATCTCGTGACTCCAAGTGCATCTAAAGCAGTCTCTGGCACCCTTCTCAGTTGCCTGTTCCAGTACGCTCCACAATCGGTACCTGCTGCTGCCTTTCTACTCTCAGGTATGCTAATGAAATGGCCCCAACTATTCTTCTTGCTGTGGATCTAGACCCCTGTCCATGACCGTAAAATATTTCTTAGTTTTAAATTGAGTACAGAAGTGTTAAATCCTCTTTTTGCTGCCTGTGTCCTGCTGGGATTTTACTCTTCACTTCCTCTTTTGGAGACACAACAGAATTTCCCTCTTAGAGAGTTGTTATAGGTAGAGTTGTTCCTACTGGAAGATCCACCCTCACTTTTTCTCTGCAGACACCTCTAACATTTCTCTCCGTCTCAATGATAATGGTCACTAGTACAAAGAGACAGCAAATATGTAGACTAACCCTACACCACCCAAAACTGAAAAAATAGGATTTTTTGTACTCACCGTAAAATCCTTTTCTCTGTAGTTCACTGACTGACACAGCTCCATTACTTTAGACCATCGGGTTGTTACGCCACCTTCAGGAGAGGACTAGGCAGAACATGTTAACATGTACAAAAAAACAGAACTTTCTAGTTCCGCCCAAGGGGCGGTCCCTCCAGTAACAACCCCCCAGCCTGCACCTTGCAGCCTCAGTACGTCAACAAGCAGTATAACGTAAAAAATAGGAGGGGTGGGTGCTGTGTCAGTCAGTGAACTACAGAGAAAAGGATTTTACAGTGAGTACAAAAAATCCTATTTTCTCTTACGTTCACTGACTGACACAGCTCCTTTACTTTAGACCATCGGGACATCCCCAAGCAGTGTCAAACGAGGGGTGGGAAAAGCAAAAAAACGTCACCCACAAAAACAGAAGTGCTCCCTAACAGGGGAGACACCACCTTATCTAACCGCCTCAGAACTTGCGGTAACAATGCAACAGTGCATTGACTGAAAAGCAACTGTGGTTCTTGCCAAAAATCAAGTGCAATTGCAAAACTTTGCGGCCAAAACAGGCATCAGCCGATGCACTGACATCTACTTTGTAGAATTTTGTAAAAGTATGAACAGACGACCAAGTCGCCGCTTTACACACTTGAGCGACAGACGCTTGATGTCGGAAAGCCCAAGAGGTTCCAATTTCCCTCGGTGGAATGGGCCGTGACCGGAAAGGGGGGCACCTGCCCCTTCAAGGCATAGGCCTGAACCACAATCTGTCTGATCCACCTGGAAATAGTGGCCGACGAGACCGCCATGCCTTTTTTCGGACCAGCTACCGAAACAAACAGAGAGTCTGACTTCCGAAAGGGAGCCGTGGCAGACAAATATACCTCTAACGCCCGGACCACATCCAGGGAATGGAGGGCTACTTCCTTGGGATGTGTCGGTCTAGGGCACAGAGATGGTAATACAATGTCTTCATTGATGTGGAACGCCGAAACCACCTTCGGCAGAAAAGAAGGTTGCGGACGCAACACCACCTTATCCTTATGGATAACCAGATAAGGCGACTTGCAAGACAAAGCCGCTAGTTCCGACACCCTCCTGGCCGATGTAATGGCCACAAGAAAAACAACCTTTTGGGAAAGAGTCAACAAGGGAATCTCTCTGATATTCTCAAACGGCGGCTTCTGAAGCGCCGACAACACCAGGTTCAGATCCCATGCAGGTAACGGTGGACGCACCGGAGGAACTACATGCCGAACCCCCTGAACAAAGGTGCTCACCAGAGAGTGAGATGCCAGGGGTCGCTGAAAAAAGACAGCCAAGGCCGATATTTGTCCTTTAATGGTGCTTAACGCCAATTTCCTGTCAACTCCTCGCTGCAGAAACAGCAAGACCCTAGATACGGAATAGGAACGCGGACGCCAGCCTTTCTCCTCACACATAGCGATGTAGGCCTTCCAGGTACGATGATATATCTTCCGAGATGAAGATTTCCGAGCTCTCAACATAGTTGAAATCACCGAGTCCGATAGGCCCCGGTTCCTTAGCACCTGGCTCTCAACAGCCATGCCGTTAAACCCAGCGATGGTAAAGCAGGATGGAGAATCGGACCTTGAGATAAAAGGTCTTCTCGTAACGGCAGACGCCAGGGGGCATCCGCCACCAGGCGCACTAGGTCTGCGTACCAGGGACGTTGAGGCCAATCTGGGGCAATCAGAATGACTGGAATCCCCTCGATCACCACTCTGCGGAGCAGATGTGGTAGTAGCTTGAGCAGAGGAAAAGCATAGATCAAGTGGTACTGACCCCACGGAGCTACCAGCGCGTCTGACGCATCTGCCCAAGGATCTCTTGTCCTGGACACGGACCTCTGCACCTTCCGATTGAGACGGGAAGGCAGGAGATCCACATCCGGTGTGCCCCATCGCAGGCACAGCAGCCTGAACACATCCGGATGCAGCGCCCATTCTCCTGGGTCCAGCATCTGGCGACTTAGGTAGTCCGCCTGCCAATTCTCCACTCCTGGGATGTAAATGGCCGACAGGGCCGGTACATGTCGCTCTGCCCACTGAAGGATGTGAGCGACCCCCCGTGCGGCGGCCGCGCTTCTCGTTCCTCCTTGATGATTGACATATGCCACTGCCGTGGCGTTGTCGGACTGGATCCTGATCGGACGTCCTCGAAGTCTCATTGACCAAGTGGAGAGGCATAGCCTGATCGCACGTAGCTCAAGCACATAGATCGGCAACTTGGATTCCTCCTCCAACCAGAGGCCCTGGGATGACTGTACTCCCAGTACTCCACCCCAGCCGGACAGGCTGGCGTCCGTCGTGATCACTGTCCAATGTAGAGGTAGGAATGACTTCCCGGACCGAAGTGCCGGGGATCTCAGCCACCAGAGCAGGGAGTCCTTGACCGACCGGCTCACCTGAATCTGCCGATCCAGGGAGAACGGAGATTTGTCCCATTTTGTCAAGATCTCCTTTTGCAAGACTCTGGTGTGAAACTGAGCATATGCTACTGCCTTGAAGGAGGCCACCATGAGCCCCAGGACTCGCATGCAGAAGCGTAGAGACGACCACCTGCGGTTCACCAACAGTTTTACCGCGGCTCTGAGAATCTGTAGCTTGTCTAGAGGGAGAAACACTCTCGCTTCCATGGAGTCCAGCAGTAAGCCCAGGTACTCCAAACGCTGAGTCGGTAAGAGTACCGACTTTTTTAGGTTCAACAGCCACCCAAAATCCTGCAGGGTCTGCATGGTGATCGCCACATCCTCCTTTAATTCTGAGGCGGAAGATGCTCTCAGGAGGAGATCGTCTAGGTAGCCTACGATCGCGATCCCGCGTTGTCGTAACAACGCCAGAACTGGAGCCAATACCTTGGTAAAGACTCGGGGGGCTGATGCCAAGCCAAAAGGGAGAGCCACGAACTGGTAGTGGGCATCCCCAACTGCAAATCGTAGAAACTTTTGATGCCGAAGGCATATGGGTATGTGTAGGTACGCATCCTGGATGTCCAAGGATGCCAGGAAGTCCCCTTGATGGAGTGCAGCGACTACCGAGCGAACTGATTCCATTCTGAACCTCTGTACCTTCACAAAGCAATTGAGAGCTTTTAGGTCCAAGATTGGACGCACATCTTCCTTTTTGGGAACTACAAACAGATTGGAGAAGAACCCCTGGAATTTTTCCGGGTCTGGAACAGGTACTATCACCCCGTGACTCAGCAAGTCCCTGACCGCCCCCATGAGGGCCCCCCGGCGAGCCGGAAGCACGGGTATGCTGGAGTGAAAGAATCTGTTTGGTGGCCAAGAGAGGAACTCTATCCTGTAGCCAGAGGAAATCAGTTTGCAGACCCATCCGTCGGACAGCTGAGAGGCCCACCGGGCTGCAAACTCCCAAAGGCGACCCCCCACCCGTGTGGCGGGCGGGGGCAAACCTTCATGCGGTAGTGCCTTTGCTCGCAGGCTTGTTAGGCTTGCGGTTCCAGGGACACTTCTGTCCCTCAGAGGTCGTCCTGTCGGGCTGGGGACGTTTAGCCGAAGCCCCGGAGGGACGAAAAAGCCGTTTGTGAGCGGAAAAAGAGGGCCCTTGCCTACGGCGTGGCTCCTTAGCCTTCCTGGTCTGCGGAAGTAAGGTACTCTTCCCACCGGTGGCATCCTTAATGATGTCATCCAACGAGGCTCCAAAAAGCCGTTCGCCAAGGAAGGGTAGATCCGTCAATGCTTTTTTAGATGCCTGGTCCGCAGACCAGCATTTTAGCCAAATCAGGCGCCTCAGCACCACTGCTGACACTGAAGCCCTGGATAACAGAAGGAGGGTATCCAGGGCTGTGTCACAAACGTACTTAAGGCCTTGTACTAACTGGTCCGCTAGTTCCACGCAGACAGGAGAAGCCTGTTGTTCCCCCAATTTGTGGTGCAAAAGTTTTGCCCACTCGGTCAGTGTCTGTGACACAAGCGCGGAGGCCAGTACTGGTCGCATCGCTGACCCCACAACCGTAAATAAGGAACGGGCCACTGCCTCGGCCTTCCTGTCCGTGGGGTCCTTAAAGGCAGGAGTCCCATCTACCGGGATCGTGGTTACCTTATTTAACCTGGATACAGGGGAGTCCACGACCGGAGGAGCCGACTATTTCTTAAGAAGGCTCTCCTCAAAGGGGTAACGCACCGCCATATATCTTGGGACCGAAAAGGTCCGTTGCGCACGCCCCCATTCCTTGTATATAAACTTATCGAAATAAGTCAGAGACGGAAACACCTTAGGTGTACGGGCTGGCTTACGGGACCCAAAAGGGACCACTACTTTAGCAGAGAAATCTGTTGTATCCTGAATCTTCAGGGTATCACGCACAGCTGTGATAAGTGCTCCAACTAGCGATTTGTCGCGCGCGGACCCGGACGGGGACTCATCCTCACTGTCCGATCGGTCCTGGTCAGCATCATCTGAAACAACAGAGCAGGGGTCACCAGCCTCAGCGGGGCCCGAGTCTGCGTCAGAGCTCTCCCCGGAGGACGGGGGGGCGGAGGCCGCTTTTTACCACCTTTGCGGCCACGCACCACCTCCATCTCGGCAATGAACGAGTTAAGGACCGCCGACAAAGCGTCCAGAGGCACCACACTGACTGCAGGCGAACCGGTTGCAATTGCCTGGATTTCGGGGGAGGAAACACTAGGTTCTGAAGCCATGCTGTCCCACCCTGTCTGCCACCTGTTGGGGACTTAGGACAGTGAATGGTCCCACCCTCCTAACTGCTGCAGACTGAGGGGCCCCCACCGCAGGACTCACCACCCTGACTGAGTTCTGCGCCGTCCAGCTAGGTGTGCCTGTGTCAGCTCCCAGGTGTCTGAGAGAGGAAACCGTGCCGTTCTGAGCCTCCTGGATCAGCGCTGAGCATAAAAAACGAGCCAGGCTACAACAAAATGGCCGCCGACCGTCCAGTATAAAGGACATAATCACAGGGAAAATGGGTGCCGAACTACAAGAAAATGGTTCCTGACCATGCTTCTCCCTGGGCACACCAAAGATGGCCGACAAACAACTGTATGCAGGCCAGGACACAGCCACCCAGCGCAGCCCCCCACCCAAGGTGAGAGCCCCCCCCCCGGGGACCCCTGTCCATGTTGCACACACACCGAGTAGCAGCCCATGCAGCATCCCCCACGGGGGGGAGGGCAGATAGGGACAGGGAGAGAAGAGAGGGAGGAGAGGGACCCCCGAATCGACCTCCCAGGGAATGCCCAGCTGCTCAGCCCCACTGGGACAGGGAGAGCTGTACTTACCATTCTGGACGAGCTGGGGACATTCCATCACAGACCCACTCTCCGATCAGTACGGGGTGGCTGCTGGCCCGGCACACTGTGACGCAGACATCAGTAGCCCGGTCATATGTGTGCCCCGGAGCATTACGCTCACCGGCCGCCCCTGGAGCCTGAGGGGCATGTCGTGGCCGACCCAGCGCGGAGCTCTGGTCTGCACACGCTCGCTGGCCAGGCTGGGGAGACTACAAGGATAAGGTTATCCAGCCTGTCACCCAGCCGGCTGTTGATAGCAGATCCCAGGATCCTAATTTTGCGCAAAAGGCAAACTTCTGCAGAAAAAGAAAAAACGCGGACCGATGGGCCCGCAGCGTTCCTAGGTCCTTCTTCTTCACTAGGCAGAAAAAAACTGAGGCTGCAAGGTGCAGGCTGGGGGGTTGTTACTGGAGGGACCGCCCCTTGGGCGGAACTAGAAAGTTCTGTTTTTTTGTACATGTTAACATGTTCTGCCTAGTCCTCTCCTGAAGGTGGCGTAACAACCCGATGGTCTAAAGTAAAGGAGCTGTGTCAGTCAGTGAACGTAAGAGAAAAAGCCTTTATGTGCACTTTGACTGGCATGCATGTATGAGATTTTATGTGATAGTTCCTGTGTGGCTACAACTCCAATTCATACTGTCACATCTATGGACATCTAAATGTTATCAGACATTTTAGGCTGCAGAAGACTTACACTTTAGAGTGTCTTTCTTTTGAAATAGTCGCAAAAACATCTCATAGTTTGTCACCTTCATTTTAAAATATCCTTACTTCTGACCTTCAAAATTATATGCATTTATTTTAAAAAGCTTTCTATAAAACCTACTGCTTATTTAAATCGACTGTCTGTTACCACAGAAAATGTCAGACAAAATGAGGAATTCGCCATCTGTTATTTCAAAGGAGCCTGAATTATTATAAAACGCTGAACAGGACGTACTTGAGGACAATGGCCTTTATTTTCTGCTGAAGGTCTTCCTTAGTAAAGAATGAATCAAGGCGGAATTCTAGCTGTGGCGTGGCGCTGTACTGAATGACTCCCACTCTCACCTATACAGAAGAAAATAGTCAAAATTATTTATTAAAGCATCAGATCAGAGAGGTGAATTTGAACAAGTTAATTTACAGGAATAACATAACATTTTGCTGCTTTAAAAATTTGGAGAATGATACAGAAATCGGCAATCATAAAAATAAGAACAAATCCAGAAGCTGGCAAATCCATTCCACAAGAAAGGAGCCTTGAAGCTATATAACCCAAATGCTGGTAATATGTAACTTCAATATCAAACCCTGGTTCTCCATAACCCGAAACCTAATGCCACGTACACACGATCGTTTTTAATGTCATTTTCAAAAACAACGTTTTTCTCGACGTGATTTTTCTTGTTTCCTCTCAAGCCTGTCTTGCATACACACGTTCATTAAAAAAAACGCTTGAGCAAAGCGCAGTGACGTACAACACGTATGACGGCACTATAAAGGGGAAGTTCCGTTCGAATGGTGCCACCCTTCATGTTAGTAAAGTTTGTTGAGCGACGATTCACGCTTTTCAGCCTCGTGCTTTTCAGTCTGTTACAGCGTGACGAATGTGCTATCTCCATTACGAACGCTAGTTTTACCAGAACGAGCGCTCCTGTCTTATCACTTAATTCTGAGCATGCGCGTTTTTTTCCCCTTGGAAAAGCATACACACTACAGGTTCTCATTTTTTTTAGGCCATTTTTCACGTTGTTAAAAATGCTCTGAAGCCTACACACGATCGTTTTTAATGCCCAATTTAAAAAATTGCATTTTTAACGTCGTGAAAAACGGTCGTGTGTACGCGGCATAGTACTTTATAAACATAATACAATGCAACAAATACCCCTATTGTACATAAATGTAACATTATAACCTTAAAGGGGTTGTACAGGTTCATTTTTTTTTCTATTAAAAACAACAAACATAGTATACTTACCTGCTTTGTGCAAGGGTTTTGCACAGAGCAGCCCCGATCCTCATCTTCTGGGATACCCCGCCAGCTCTCCAGGCTCCCTCCCTTCATCGGTTGCCCCCACGGAAAGCCACTTTCCATGGGGGCACCTGTGCTAAGTCCCACTGCTATGTCCATTGACACAGACAATGGGACTCGGCCCTGCCCCCAGCTCCTGTGTCACTGGATTTCATTGACAGCAGCGGGATCCAATGGCTCCTTCTGCTATCAATCTGTCCAATGAGGATAGAGACAGCGACTGGAGCTGCTGGGCTTGTGCTTATTGCTGTAGCAAAGAAGGTTTTTCACCTTAATTCATAGAATGCAAAGTAAAAAAACCTTAGACTTTACAAATCACTTTAACCGCTTCCGGACCGCCCCACCTACATATACTGCGGCAGGGTGGCCCTTCAGCGTGAAATCAGGTACCTGTACCTGATCACCCTTGATTTTAACCCCTTCCCCTGCAAGTGTCAATCGTATAGTGACAGTATTTTTTTTAGCACTGATGACTGTATTAGTGTCGCTGGTCTCCAAAAAAGTGTCACTTAGTGTCCGATTTGTCCACCACAATATTGCAGTCCCGCTTTAAGTCCCTGATGACCGCCATTACTAGTAAAAAAAAAACGAAGTAAATAAAGATTCCAAAATCAGTGAACAGGACCTACGTTATCACTCCTATGCAGACGACACTGAACTTTAATTTCGCATCAACAACAAAAAAGATCAATATTACGGACTGGAAAAATGCCTTACATTAATCAACAATTGGATGACAGAGAGCTCCCTCAAGCTTAATGCATCCAAAACAGAACTGTTCATTTTCCACGCTAACCGAAAGAAAAACGGCAGGACCACATGGACGCCACCCACCATCCTTGGACAAAACATAACCCCAAGCACCAAAGTAAAAAGCCTGGGAGTCATCTTTAACTCAGACATGACTATGGACGCACAAATAGGATCAGTAGTCAGCGGATCTCACCACCTTCTCCGCCTGCTACGAAGACTTATCCCCTTCATCCCAGAAAAAGACAGAGCAGTAGTAGTCGGAACCATCATCAATTCCCGGCTTGACTACGCTAACTCCCTTTACCTAGGACTTCCCAAATACCAGATTGCACGTCTACAAGTCATCCAAAACACAGCGGCCAGACTGGTAACAGGGAAAAAACCCTGGGAATCAATCACACCATCCCTGAGAAGCCTCCACTGGCTATCCGTAAAGGATCGGGTCACATACAAGACCCTTTGCCTCACCCACAAATGTGCACATGGAAAGGCACCTCAATATCTATGCGAAAAAATAAAACACTACACCACTACTCGTGACCTTCGATCAACCAACCAAAACCTCCTCCATATCCCCAAGATTCGCTACAAAGCCAAGGGAGAACGAAGGTTTGCTGTCCAAGGACCAAGGCTATGGAATGCGCTACCCACGAACATCCGCATGGAAGAAAACCATCGGGCCTTCCGGAAAAAACTAAAGACCCATCTCTTCTTACGATCTCAACGACACTTGATGCCAAGCGCCTTGAGGCGATTTAGTTCGCAATTGCAGCGCTATACAAGTTCTCACTCACTCACTCATAAAAATATCCCATAGTTTGTAGGCGCTATAACTTTTGCGCAAACCAATTAATATATGCTTTTTGGGATTTTTTTTTTATACCAAAAATATGTATATTATGTGTATTGATAAAGAAATAGGATTTAAATTTTTTTATTTTTTTTGGGTATGTTTTATAGCAGAAAGTAAAAAATATTGTTTTCTTTTTTTCAAAATTGTCGGTCTCTTTGTCTATAGCGCAAAAAATAAAAACCGTAGAGGTGATCAAATACCACCAAAAGAAAGCTCTATTTGTGGGGAAAAAATGACATCAGTTTTATTTGGGTACAGCATTGCTCGACCGCGCAATTATCAGTTAAGTTGCCGTATCGCAAAAAATGGCCTGGTCATGAAGGGGGGGGGGGGGGGTGTAAACCTTCCAGAGCTGAAGACACAGATTTTTTTTTTACCTTCATGCATAGAAGGCCTTGAGGCTTTAGAACCATTTTAACCCTGATACTATGTGACCCTATAATATGCCAAAAATAAATATAATAAAACTTCTAAACTATGGGGTGGATTTACTAAAGGCAAATTTTTAGGGGAATTGCTCCAGACAATAGTAAATGAAGGAAGCTCTGCTGATTTCCATCATCCAATCATGTGCAAGCAAAAATGCATTTTTTTTAAATTTTCCTTGCATGCGATTGGGTATTCTTTGCAAAGTGAAGCTTTACCTCATTTATTAAGCTCTGGAGCAACTGCACTTGCAATGTGTACAGTCTATCTAACTTTAGTAAATCAATCTATAACCCAAAACCTAATCCTATATAATCCTGACACTATATAATTGTATTATGAAACTCTATGCACAAAGGTAAAGAATCTTCTGTGTGTGCAGTGCACCCCCCCCCCCCCCCCCCCACACACACACACACACACACACACACAAATACTTATACATGATCCCGATCCAGTGATGTGCACAGAAACAGCAGCTCTCTCCCTCCTCATTGGCTAGACACCATCAGCTCCTGCTACTGTCAATCACAGCCAGTGAGGAGGGAGTGGGTGGGGCTGAGCCCTGCTCTGAGTGTCAATGGACAAACAATAAAAAAAACTATTATGCTATGCTATATAAAGGCAACACAGACATTAGCCAGTTCAATTACTGAAAAAGGAAGCTCAGTATTCTGTGAGTTTATCACAGGCCCTCTTTGGTGTATTTGCTGTAATGTAGTACATACAGACATTGCTCTCGGAGTAAACACAGATCAAGCTAGGCATAAGTAACTGGCAGCTCCTGTAACTTGTGGCTTTATTTAATGCCCTACAGTAATTACAGGAACCCTTTTCTCATTCCTCAGAGAAGTGGCCTCTCAGACGCCTGATCTTCAGCACTTTGCTGGATTAACAGAGGAATTTTAATTCTCTGGGTAATGCTGCTGTACATGTCACACTGCGCACTGCAATCCTTCAACGTCAATATTACATTTACTGCTTAATAACAAGCTTGCTGCAAATGAGGGTCCAAGATAATAAAACCAGAGGTATTTAAAGAGTAACACTTTCCATGCATTATTCTATTGTGGATACTGATGGCATGTATTCATTCTATAAGACTCCAGTGCAGAACCCCAGTAGTTTGTGTCTCTGCTCCTCCCACAATGGTGAGGTTTCCTGCAGTAGTTGATGTCTGCCCCTCCCACAATGGTGCGATCCCCCCCCCCCCCAGTAGTTTGGGTCTCTGCCCCTCCCACAATGGTGATATTTCCCTGCAGTAGTTTGTGTCTCTGCCCCTCCCACAATGGTGAGATTTCCCTGCAGTAGTTTATCTCTGCCAAGCAATGTTTCCATCTATACTTATAGTATATTTTACAGTGCAGGTAACACTACAGTCATACATGTGCAGGAAAAAAAAGTCCCCCCCTTCTTGTCTGCATGTCAAAGCTGTGAGTAATGGGGGTGAAATACAGACAGCACATTTTTTTACAGGCTATGATTTTAAACTAGACATTATTTTACTTAAAATACCCTATTCTTTTTCATTATAAGCTGACACATTTAATTTTAATTATTTTTTTTTTACACTTTGCTGTTTCCTTTATTATTTCTAATATTGCAACTGTATCTCACGGTTACACTAGTAAAAAAAAAAAATGGCACTGCAGATAAACTGTACAGCTGGAATGCGGCATTGTTCATCTGCAGGCTGAAGCATTTCAATTTCGTCAATGGAGCCTCTAGCCTGCAAGTGATCACTATATCAGTTGACATGGTAATCACATTCTTGGGAACCGATCAATGGAGTCCCTGGCTGCCATGTAAAGTGTCAATTGCTTGCTCTCAAAGGGTAAGACGTTTATTACCATATCCCTTACATGGGTCATCATGATAGGGCACATTTACCACTTGGCAAACACATAACGCCGTTATACGGCGGCAAAGAGGCTCTCCTGTGCCGGATTACATACCTAGTACGTGATCTGGCACTTTCAGGTAGGGGGTGTGCCGCTCATGCTGTGATTAGTCACAGCACAAGCCGATCAGCGGGTGTTGGTCAATAGATGTCCACCGACACCCGCTGATTGGCGAGTAGAAAGACAGAACAGAGCTCTGCCTATGTAAACAAGGCAGAGCGCTGTCCTGTGAGCAGGGATGTGCTGTGTTTTGTTTCCTTGCAAGGCAGGGAATAAAATACAGCACATCCCTTAAATCAAAGCACCACATAGTAAACACAAACACTGGTTGGGCATACATTTAACCCTTTAATCGCCCTAGATGTTTGTCCCCTTCCCAGCCAGTGTCATTAGTACAGTGACAGTGTATATTTTTAGCACTGATTGCTGTGTTGGTGTCACTGGTTCCTACAAAGTGTCAGTTTGTGTCAGATTGTCCACCGCAGTATCTCAGTACTGCTTTAAGTCGCTAATCACCGCCATTAATGATATAAAAATAAATAAAAATTCCAGTATATATCCCATTGTTTGTAGATGCTGTAACTTTTGCACAAACCAATCAATATACTTAATGGGATTTTTTTTCACCAAATATGTAGCAAAATACATACGGCCTAAATTTATGAAAAAATTTGATTTTTTTTTTCATTAAATATATTTTATATATAATATATTATATTTTTTTGTTTATAGCACAAGAAAATAAAAGACCCAGTGGTGATCAAATACCACCAAAAGAAAGCTCTAAGCTCTATTTGTGGGGAAAAAAATTACATATATTTCATTTATGTGCAGCATTGCATGACTGTGCATGACATGCAATGTAAAAAAATGGCCTGTTCACAAAGAGGGGTAAATCTTCCAGAGGTCAAGTGATTAAGAGCCAGCAGCATCTACCCCACTGCCCAATTCCTCTCGCTGCCTGGATTTAACTGGATCAGCAGCGCTGGACATGGCACGCTCGTGGTTGTTGGGCAGCTTTATTAAGAATTCATAAAAACCACACAGTCCACACCACGGTCCTGTGTCCTCCAACCACTGCCTTCAGGAAGATTATAGTGGAGATGATGAGTGCAGAAGAGTGTAAAGCGACTTCAGTACAGCTCACAGAGCGGATTTTCTAGAAGCAGCTACAAACATATCAGAAGCAGCTCTACAGCTAATTGTTAACAGGTCACTAATAAGACAAGTAGAGATATGGTACTGACCCGATCTGCGCTGATATCCAGAGCGTCGCACAACCTCACTGCAAAGTGCTTGGAGCGCTCAAAGCTTCCTTTGCCGATACTATTCGAGCCATCGAGCAGAAAAAGGATGTCCAGAGGGGCCGAACAGAACATTCCTGGAAGATATGGGACAGACATGGAGTCAGAAAACAATGACTGATAGAGAGGAGTGCGGCTACAAATAATGAATACATTTATTAGATGTACAGAAATGTGAGACTCTGTATATTATTGTTGTGTGTTTGTGTTACACCCTGCCTATGCACATCTTTCGCCTTTCTCGATTTCCTTCACAACCACCTAACCCCGCCCCCATTATTGCTCTGTTCTGCTGCTGGGGAAAAAACAACCTGTGCAAGCATCGAACCGCTTCAGTCAGACCTTTTACATAGTTAAGGTGTCTCCCTGACTCCATGAGACAGCACTGGGTCAATCAGTGATCAATGAGTCAATTAATGAGCTACATCAGTGGTCTGCAAACTGCAGCCTGGGGCTGGATGCAGCTCTTTGCTTGCCTTTAGTTGGCATTTGGGGCATTATTCTTCCTACTGATACAAAACACTATTCCTCCCACTGACACCAACGATGGGGTACTATTCCTCCCACTAACACCAACAATGGGGTACTATTCCTCCCACTAACACCAACAATGGGGTACTATTCCTCCCACTAACACCAACAATGGGGTTAACTATTCCTCCCAGTGACACCAACAATGGGGTACTATTTTTCCCATTTACATGAGCATTGGGGCACTATTCCTTCCACTCATACCACCATGATGGGGCACCATTTCTCACACTTTACACCAAAGAAAGGGCACTATTCCTCCATACTGACTGCAATGATGGTACACTATTCCTCCCACTGACACCAATGATGGGGCACTAGTCCTTCCACTGACACCAATGATGGGGTCACTAGTCCTCCTGCTGAAACCAATGATGAGGCACTATTCCTCCCATTGACAAAAGTGATGGGGCACTATTCCTCCCACTGACACAAATAATGAGGCCCTATTCCTTCCACTAACACCAATGATGGGACACTATTCCTCCCATTGACACCAGTGATTTAAGCAGTATTCCTCCCACTGACACAATTGATAGGACACTATTCCTCCCACTGACACCAATGATGGGACACTATTCCTCCCACTGACACCAATGATCGGACACTATTCCTCCCACTGATACTATTGATGGGGCACTATTCCTATCCCTAAAAACAATCATGTGTCTTTATTTCTCCCACTGATGCCAGGGCATTTTCTTCTCACACTGGCCACAGTCCTGGTCCCCCTCAAAGTCTGAGGGACAGTAAAGTGGCCCTTTGCTTGGAGAGTTAGGAGGCCGCTGAGCTACATGATCCCATAAGTAGCAGGTGTTTTATTTGCTCCCGCAGACTTAACAAATCAGCAGACCAAAGATGAAAAGATGAATATTTACAGCTGCTGAATAGGGGGCATTAAAGCAAACTTGTTACTTTTCCCTTCATGGTCAAATATAGCTTTTCTTAAATTCCGTCCATAAAACAAATGGGGGTTCATGTATCACATGTTCAAAAGCAGGATATGCCCGTTGTTTTTCTATAATACAAACAGATACATGACCATAGCTATCATGTAATTTCTAAAACAAAAGGGTAAGACTGCAGTTTGGGTGGGCAGAAAAAAAAAATTGATGGTAATGTATGGCAGCTCTTAAGCAGCAATTAACCTCTTTTTTGCCGAGATAAGCCAAAACCCACAAACTGGAGAATCAAGTCATCATGGCTTCAGGTATCACCTCACTCACTGCTGTGTCATGGCTCCTGTACCAACATGTCCATTATTATCACTACAAAATGACTCAGATCATTGTCCTATGCATACAGAGTCCAAGACCCCCCAAGGTACACACATAGGCAGACAGGATTAAGGGTAGGCCCCTTCTGACCACAGAACTGGTCTGACCTGTTCTGTATATCACCAATGTCAGTAAATACAACAGATCAATTAGAGAATGTAAACCCAGTCACTAAAATTCAATTTAAGATTTAGCATGCTAAAGAAAATCAAGGCCTCAAAAACCTAAAACAAAAGACAGGGTGCAAAACAAAGTAGTAGAACAGCCAAAAATTATTTGAATATATTAATGGTAAACAAGAGCATGTAAGACAATTGAAAAAAATATTGAGAGAACTAGTGGGACTTTAAAGCGGAACTTGCGCTCATTTATTTGGCACCTTTTGGGGGGGGAGCTGATACCTGTCCCCACTTCCGGGTATCCGGGCTGCGGCGCGTTATGTCAGCAGCTCGGATCCTTCCTCCTTCCCCCGCCACTGGGCCAGTAGGAGAGCGCAGCAGTGGCGGCGGCGGCAAGACCCAACAGCTGATGGAAACATCAGCTGCGGAGCCGACATCGCTGGACTCCAGGACAGGCAAGTGTCCTATTATTAAAAGTCAGCAGGTGTTGAAATTCTTTAGTATAATTATCACATAAACATTAATAAAAAATAAAAAACTTTAATGAACAAATTTTAAAAACTCTATAACTGGGGTTCACATATCCCCCTTAAAAACATCAAAAGCTAAATAATCCCACATCATCGAAAAACCCAGAAGCACCCCCGAAGATAGAGACCCCCTCCCTGTGTCTGTAAACAGTGTGTTATAATGAAAATTGTAATAACTTCACATATATGTAAACATATCACACAAGGAGTGAGTAGCTCATTCCAACACGTTTTGCCTTTGTCGGCTTCTTCAAGGGCTTGAAGGGGTGCAGTGATTATGGGTCAAGTTAAAAAGTAAAATGTAGATCAGAAGGATCCAACAAAAGATTTAATTTAATGCGGTCGGACACCAAACGATCCTAGACCCTGCAGGTTGGACCGCCCGGTAAAATCCGCCATGGGGCCACCATACAACCCCCCCCCCCCCAAACAAGGGGGGAGAAAAGAAGGCAATGTCACCCCGACTTAGGATATATTACAAATACCAGCCCAGATAGTATGTATGTATGTAGTTCCAATGGAGGGCAAAGGGTGGGCAGCTGCATCAAAGGTATATAAATCCTCAGAGTATACCTTGTGCTATCCTAAGTGGGCCTATATTTAAAAAGGGATCAAAAGTCTGTACCAAACAACTACAGGAATGAAGAAGTCCTTTTTGCTGTGCTATTCTGAGAGCAGGACTTCTCTTCTGCCAGAATACACTGATCAGTGCTCCAGCCGATTGGATGCATGTGCAGATTGAACACAAATTTTCCAACAATCCGGTTCAAGAGCCACTAAGTCAACAAACCACGAGCGTGAACAGCTACAGATTGATGGAAATTCGGCTGTCCCTACTGTGACCTGGCTAAATATCGATCCAGCTATGGCCAACAAAGAGCACAGGAAGTTTTCAGTTTACAAGATCATTTAGGTGGAATAAGCATGCATCACTTATTAAACAAAATACAATGGAATATTTAACAGATCAAAAGGGAGCAACTAATAATAGGATTTTTATAACAGCTTACCTGTAAAATCCTTTTCTTGGAGTACATCACGGGACACAGAGCGACATAGTCATTACTATGTGGGTTATATAGATACCTTCAAGTGCTGGCACTGGCAACTTCCAAAACCGGAAGTACCCTCCCCTATATAAGCCCCTCCCATCCGGGAGTACCTCAGTTTTGTAGCAAAGCAATAAGTGTCCCCAAAAGAGGGGTGGGAGCTCTGTGTCCCGTGATGTACTCCAAGAAAAGGATTTTACAGGTAAGCTGTTATAAAAATCCTATTTTCTTTCTCGTACATCACGGGACACAGAGCGAC
Organism: Rana muscosa; assembly: GCA_029206835.1. Classification (NCBI taxonomy): domain Eukaryota; kingdom Metazoa; phylum Chordata; class Amphibia; order Anura; family Ranidae; genus Rana; species Rana muscosa. The sequence continues at coordinate 250,514,768 of CM055123.1, read as the reverse complement.
ATAGTCATTACTATGTGGGATGTCCTAAAGCAATGCCCAATGAGGGGGGGGGGGATACACCATACATAAGCTGAGCGCTATCAGACATGAGGATCTTTTGCGGCCTGCAACACACTGCGCCCAAAGGCGACATCCTCCTGACAAGTAAAAGGAAAAAAGAGGGCGCACCGACCTAGTGCATAGCCAGTGGCTAGGTTTATTAAAAATATATAAAAAGATTACAAATACTCACAAAGCAAGTATGAAAATAGGCACGTATAACATTCCATCAATGGGAATTGCCTCCTGCTGGAACCAGACACCAGAGAGTCCAGATGACAGGTGTTACAGCTACGGCTGACGCGTTGCGAAGGCGAACCCTCTTCCTCAGAGCCAAAAAGTGATAGTATCTGGACCCCTCTCTGGACTCTTAAAACCATGTGTAAGTGGGTGTGAGTGGTCATCTATCTACAGCTCCACTCACCACAGGTCACTCCTCCTCTCACCCAAAAGGCATGCCCATATGAAGTTAACCCCTCACTGCCCACACTGATGTACCCATCAATACATCAGATAGTATATGCATACACCATGTGATAATGTGTATATGTGCTTCAGCTGGCGGAGGATGTACAGCATATATACATGGTGGGACTTACCCCTATCGCACAGGCCGTCAAGGACAGTCAATCAATGCTGCCACCCATCTGAATATCGCCACAATTGCTTCCCGTGGTGCTGAGCTATGGTCCCACCACTCGATGGGACGTGCATTGGCCGAAGACCCGGAAGTGGCGGTGGATGTGCGTTCCACCCGCCACTTCCGGTAACTGAATGTGTCACGTCCGCCCTCAGATGGGCTGGACAGGCTTCAGAGGTTGTCCCGGATACGGAGGCGGACTTCACACTCTGCATCCGGTATCAACAAACCTCCCTATACAAACGCCAGTACCAGCCAGAAACAATGTCCCCGAGTAATAGATCCGCGCGCAGCACAACGTGCACCGCGCAGACCAAAAAACCGGAAGACATACATAGCCATCAACACAGCCTCCAATCCATATGGGGTCCCACAGCCACCATAGTAGCAGTAAGCCTCCGCCCCTCTTTGGATAAGGAAGTCAGGGTGTGCACAAGGGGGCCAATATACATATCAAAAACCGGGGGGAGGGAGACTGGGGAAGATGGAAGGGGGGATCCCCAGGAGCCAATTGATGACCAACGCAAATTGGTGACACCCCACATCCTCCAACCCATGGCAACTCAAACCATAAGAGGGAACCCAAAATAATTGAAGAAGGACAATACTATTTTAGGTGACCTGTGAGGGCTGTCGCTCCAGCGTGTGACCCCTCTCCTATACATAGACAGGGCAAATACACACCAAATTGATAGTGTATGCGCCCGTAGTTTCATAATTAGTACTTGCCCAAATACACATGGAATCCAGATGCCAGATACACTGGGTAAAAGGAACACACAGTTCCTTGATTGCTCCAGGAGAAGTCCAATCCCACACTTTGGTCCATACATATATCATAATATGGCACCAAATATTACAAACCAAAGCAATTTAAATAACATGTATGTGTTCGCATGCCACCCACTCGGGACACACACCCTCCTGACTTCTAACGTCCACCTGGTAGAACCTAGTAAACGTGTGTACTGAAGACCATGTTGCGGCCTTACAGACCTGAGCCAGGGAGGCCTGGTGATGCACTGCCCATGAAGTTCCAACTGCTCTCGTGGAGTGCGCCCTAACTTTGAACGGAGGCGGTCTCCTTCTCAAGCCATAGGCTTGCATTATGACCTGTCGAATCCACTTGGCTAAAGTAGATTTTGACGCTGCCTGACCCTTTCTGGGGCCTTCCGGCAGAATAAACAAAGTATCCGTTCTGTGAATCTGAGCAGTGGCTTTTAGATAAGCTTTAACTGCTCTTACTACATCCAAAGAATGCAATAACTTTTCCTCTACCGAACTAGGTTTGGGGAAAAAAAAGAAGGAAGAACCACATCTTGGTTCAAATGAAACCTCGATACCACCTTAGGAAGAAAGGCTGGATGAGGACGTAACACTACTCTGTCCTTATGGATAACCAGATATGGCTCTTTACAGGACATAGCTGCTAATTCCGACACTCTTTTAGCCGAACAAATGGCTACTAGAAAGATCAATTTCCTGGTGAGAAGAACCAAGGAAATATGCTGTAATGGTTCAAATGGTTGTTTCTGTAGAACCGACAGAACCAGGTTTAGATCCCATGGACCTATGGGAATATTAACCGGAGGACTAATACGCATCACTCCTTGTATAAAGGCTTTGACTAGTGAATGCGAAGCCAAGGGCCTTTGAAAAAACATTGACAAGGCCGAAATCTGACCCTTGATAGTACTCAAGGCAAGCTTCCTATCTACAGCCCACTGTAGGAAGTCCAGAATCCTACCTATTACGTACTTACGTGGATGCCATTTCTTGGCCTCACACCACACGATGTACGCCTTCCAGATTCTATAGTAGATCTGCCTGGATACCGGCTTCCTGGCATTGATCATGGTAGATACCACAGGATTAGAGAGCCCTCTCTTTTTTAGAATGTGGGCTTCAATAGCCAGGCCGTCAAACCTAGGGCTGGTAAGGAAGGGTGGTATATCGGTCCTTGCGAAAGCAGGTCCGGACGACGTGGGAGAGTCCAAGGACTTCCCACTGACATTTTTACAATCTCCGCGTACCATGCTCTTCGGGGCCACGCTGGAGCCACCAGAATCACTGGTTTCTTTTCTACCCTGATTCTGCGGAGTAATCGAGGTAACAATTGTGGCGGTGGGAATGCATATATCAGCTTGAACTGATCCCAAGGGAACACTAGGGCATCCGAGCCGCAAGCTCGGGGATCCCTTGTCCGAGAGACAAACCTGTCCCCTTTGCGTTGAATCTGGATGCTAGCAGATCTACATCCGGTGTTCCCCACCGCTGACATATTGTCCGGAAAACTTCGGGGTGAAGGGACCATTCCCTTGGGCATAATTGTTGGCGACTTAGAAAGTCCGCCTTCCAATTCTCCACTCCTGGAATGAATACCGCGGATATGGCTGGGACATATCTTTCTGCCCATTTCAGGATGTAATTTACTTCCCTCTGGGCTGCACGACTCCTGGTGCCACCCTGATGATTGATATATGCCACTGCTGTGGCATTGTCTGAATTCTGACAGGGGACCCTTGGAGTTTGGATGTCCATGCTACTAGGGCATACCGGGCTGCTCGTATCTCTAAGAGATTGATGGGCAGGGCTTTTTCTGCATCCGACCATCTGCCCTGGAGAGACCATTGCTCCAGTACTGCTCCCCAGCCTATAAGGCTGGCATCTGTAGTGACCACCTTCCAAGAAATCGGACTGAAGGATTTTCCTTTTTCCAGATTCTGGGGAACCCACCACCAACGGAGGCTCTTGCGAACGGAAGGGGACAAGGATATTGGTAAGTCTAGGGCCTGAACTTTTTTGTTCCAGGCTGACAGTATGGCCCTTTGCAAATTCCTTGAATGGAATTGACCGTAGGGTACTGCTTCGAATGATGCCACCATTTTTCCCAGCAGCCTCATGCCCAGGCGTATGGACGGCTGTCTTTTTGTACCCACTAGGTGGATCAAATCTCTCAAAGACAACACCTTTTCTCGAGGCAAGAATATTTTTCTCTGGCCTGAATCCAGCCTTAGCCCCAAGTATTCCAGACTTTTGACTGGTTTTAGGGCTGACTTGTCTCGGTTGATAATCCAACCGTGAGATTCCAGATACTTGATTGTCTTGTGAACGACCACTTCTAGTTTTTTCACTGAGTGGTCTATCAGCAACAAGTCATCTAGATATGCCATTATCATTACACCTTGTGTTCTTAGATTGGCCAATAAAGGGCCAGAATTTTTGTTAACACTCGTGGTGCTGTGGCCAGACCGACGGTAAGGCTCTGAACTGAAAATGGCGCCCTTCTACTGCAAAGCGTAGAAATTTTTGGTGGACTGGAAAGATGGGAATGTGCAAATAAGCATCTTTGATGTCGATCGCGGCTAACCATTCCTCCCCTTGTAGGGCAGTGGCCACCGATCGGATCGACTCCATCCGGAAAGTCCTGATATACAGGAATTTGTTTAGCCCTTTTAGAATTAATATGGGCCTCACGTCCCCGTTTGCTTCGGGACTGTAAAGAGGTTTGAGTAAAACCCGAACCCCCATTCTTCCAGGGGAACCTCCATAATTACTCCTTGGAGCAATAGTTGTTCTAGTGCCAACAGGAGGGACTCTCTTCCGGGGATCCCTTGGCACGTTTGACCTCAAAAAAATGGGAAGGAGGAGAGTCTTTTAACTCCAATCTGTATCCCAAACATACTGCGGAGAGCACCTATCTGTTCTGATCGTGTCCCGCCAGGTCTCTGCGAACAACTGGAGTCTTCCCCCCACCCGACTGAGTGGGGGCAACCCTTCAATGAATTTAACTTTGGGGGAGGTTTTGTACCTCTCCTGACCCAGGGTTTCTCATTAGCCTGCGATTGTCCCTGATTTTTACCCCCGGGATTTGACCGAGGAGGCCGTCGGAACTGTTTCACAGCCGATGCCCCAGGGACTGGAGAAGCAGGCCTCTTAAAAGAGGGACCTCTAACTCTGTTTTTAACCGGCAAGAGTGTATTTTTACAGCTGGAAATTTTCTGGATATATTTGTCCAGGTCTTCCCTGAATAAGCGTTCACCATGAAATGGGACGCTAACCAGCCATTTTTTACAGGGAGCTTCAGCAGACCAGTTTTTGAGCCATAGAAGCCTACGCATATGTACTACAGACAGCGTAAGGCGGGAGGCCTGATGAACTGAATCCTTTATGGTGTCAACCGCAAAGCATAAGGCTCTAGGTAGATCAGCTAGGGCAAGGGCCTGCTGATCTGACAAGTCCCTTAAGACCTGTTTCAACTGATCCTTCACTGCTTGGCAGACCCCACTGCTGGTTGTGTCACCAAGCTTGCTGTAGAAAAAAGCAGATTTTCATAAGGACTCCAATTTTTTATCTATTGGGTTCTTGAACATTTGGACATTATCCACTGGACATGTCAGTGATTTATACACACAAGAGATGGCTGCGTCCACTGTAGGGACCTTCCATTTTTTGATGAACTTATCCTCCATGGGATAGACCACCGGAAATCTCTTGGGGGGAGTAAATATTTTCTCAGGATGTTCCCAATCCTGGTAAATGAGCCCTTCCAGTAAAGGGTGAAGTGGAAAAAAACAGACAGTCTGGGGGCTTCTAGCGACCCCAACGAGGATACAGTAGTGGTTGATGGTTCCGCAAGGTGCATTTTAAATGCTGATCGGACCACGTTAGTCAGAGACTGAACCCATAATCTTTCAGCTTGAGATGCTGAGAAAGGTTCCCCCACTGTTGATTCCTCTATAACAGAATCAACCTCATCCTGATCCCCTTCAGGCAGGTCGATCCCTGTATGGGACTGTTGCTCTGCTAACAGGCACTCTGAAGGAGGAGACGGAGATCGGGCGTGCTTTCCCTGTGACAGGGAGGCAGCGATCAATGTTGACAATCTCTCTCTAATCCTCCCAGAGCTGAGGAAAAAACCTCCTCTGTTACATACACAGGAGCAGGTGAACTGAGGACAGCCACAGTACCAAGTACCCCTGCGGGGTCTCTACGGTCACTTACCTCTGAATTTTCAGGGGAGACTGGTGCAGCAGAAGCATGCCCAAGATCCTCAGAGCCCGATGAGACCCCCTTCGCTTCCTGGAAGATTCAGTTCCGGAGCTTCTGGACGGCATATTCCTAAGCCCAAAGCTGAGGTATTCCAGCCGTAATACACCACTTTTACTGAGAATAGTCTAGCACAATTGCTGCTATATAACAGTTGGTGTCTACTAAAGTGCCTTTCTAGGGGATGCCTGTATCAACCGCCTCTGTGTGCCTTTTTACTGTTGCTAGCTCTGTCTGTGCACTTCAATAGCCAGCTGTGATTGTGCTTTAAAACACGCTGGACGCCCGCACATGCGCAGTAGCGCCGCGGCGCACTCTGAGCGTCATCCATCCGCTCCGCCCCTTTTTCCAGATCGCCTCTATATATAGAGGCGCATGCACGCGTGCGGGCACGTGCGCCTTCGGCGCTCTTTTTTGAAAAAAATAAGGAGCTAGATGGGAGCCAGGGTCCCTGCCGCAGGGCCCGGGGATGGATGAGCGCAGCAACAGAGCAGATGAGACAGCTTCCCAGCAGAGAACTTACCAACTGCCTGGATTTGATTTTGGAAGAAAAAAATCCACATTACAAGAAAAAGAACCATAGCGGCCTCTAGTGTTTAACACAGGTACCGCGGTCTTACATTTTTTTTTTTTTTTTTCTTGCCTACTATTAAAATTTTTACATTTTCTCAGTAGTAACAGGCATGCACAGAATATTAGCGGGAATACCTTAGGTAACAGGCAGAAAGACAAAATAGGCTTGGGGGTCCCCCAATAGAACCAAGTTCCTGAGGGCCCCCACTTAACTTTTCCTCGCCGCAGGACTCTGTTTGGTCCACAGAAGCCCAAACTTCACCTATCACGGCAGGCATTGTAATTAAACCTTCAGGGACCGGGTTCCCAAGGATTCCACTCCCCTGGACCTGTATAGCACCCTGCACAGAAAACATCTTGGTCATGGGTATGACCAGAGCTCTGGATCCCAGGGTCCAGCCCTCCTAAGAGAGGCATTACAGGCAAAACCTTGCTCTTCTCTTTGCAAGGCCCGGGTACCGACCGTTTAGCTATGAAGCTTTTTTGGTCGGATCCGGAATAGCTTACTGAGGCCCAAAAGAACCTGTACGCAAGCTCAGTGAAAAACACATGTTACTTCTTGGCCAACACCTTAGACACTGGCAAAAAGTAGGATTTTTATAACAGCTTACCTGTAAAATCCTTTTCTTGGAGTACACCACGGGACACAGAGCTAGTCATTACATAATGGGTTAAGGGTCACCAGCGGTGATTGGACACTGGCACAACCAATGGAAGACAGTTCCCCTCCATATAACCCCTCCCATCAGGGAAGTACCTCAGTTTTGTAGCAAAGCAGTAAGGTTCCCATAAGAAGGGGGGGACCTCTGTGTCCCGTGGTGTACTCCAAGAAAAGGATTTTACAGGTAAGCTGTTATAAAAATCCTACTTTCTTTATCGTACACCACGGGACACAGAGCTAGTCATTACATAATGGGACGTCCCAGAGCAATGCTCATATGAAGGGGGGGAGACACAGATCAAAACAGGCCGCTTTCGGACCAGAAGCCCTATACTGCTGCCTGCAGCACACTTCGCCCAAAGGCGGAATCCTCATGTCCTTTCACATCTATTTGATAGAATTTGGAAAATGTATGGACTGAAGACCAAGTTGCAGCTTTACAGATCTGAGCCATCGAAGCCTGGTGGTGCACTGCCCATGAAGCACCTATTGCCCTGGTAGAGTGCGCCTTAACAGGAAAAGGAGGAGTCCTGTTCTTTAAACCATAAGCTTGAATAATTACTTGTCTAATCCACCTGGAAATGGTGGATTTTGATACCGCTTGGCCCTTCTTGGGCCCATCTGGTAAAATAAACAAAACATCTGTTTTACGTATCTGAGCTGTTGCTTGCAGATACACCTTTACCGCTCTCACTAGATCTAGAGAGTGTAATAATTTTTCCCCCGCCGTCTGCGGGTTTGGAAAAAAAAGAAGGCAGAACAATGTCTTGATTCAAGTGAAAAGCCGACACCACCTTAGGCAGAAAAGCCGGATGGGGTCGTAGTACGATTTTGTCCTTGTGACAAATTAGATAAGGCTCTTTACAAGAAAGAGCTGCTAGCTCTGATACTCTCCTAGCAGAAGCTATAGCAATCAAAAAGGCCAATTTCCTACTTAATATAATTAACGGAACATGGCGAATAGGTTCAAAAGGTTGCTTTTGCAACACTGACAATACCAAATTCAAATCCCATGGACACAAGGGAGACCTAACTGGAGGATTTATCCTCAGTACCCCCTGACTGAATGTCCGAACTAGGGAATGAGATGCCAATGGTCTCTGAAAGAAGACTGATAGAGCCGATATTTGGCCCTTGATGGTGCTAAGGGCTAATTTCATATCCACTCCTAACTGGCAAAAAGCAAGAATCCTACTTATTTCATATTTCTGAGGATTCCAACATCTGGATTCACACCAGGAAACGTATGCTCTCCAGACTCTATGATAGATGAGTCTGGAGGCTGGCTTTCTAGCATTAATGAGCGTAGAAAGAGCCGGACCAGAGACCCCTCTCTTTTTCAAAATGTGGGTCTCAGCAGCCAGGCTGTCAAATTTAGCCTTTGTAAGGAAGGGTGGAATACTTGACCCTGTGACAGCAGGTCGTGTCGAAGTGGAAACTTCCAGGGCCTTCCTATCGCCATTTTTACAATCTCGGCGTACCAAGGCCTCCTGGGCCAGTTTGGGGCCACTAGGATTACTGGTATTCCCTCCTCCTTGATCCTGCGAAGCAGTCTTTGTAGAAGAGGGATCGGAGGGAATGCATAGCTCAGTGAGAACTGATTCCATGGAGTTATTAGAGCGTCTGTCCTGTAGGCTAGAGGATCTCTCCTCTTCTGGTAGCAGCTGCTGACGACTCAGGTAGTCTGCTTGCCAATTTTCTATCCCTGGAATGAAGATTGCAGAAAGGCAAGGTACATGCTCTTCTGCCCATGCCAAGATCCGGTTCACCTCTCTTTGGGCTGCCCGACTGCGGGTGCCTCCTTGGTGATTGATGTAAGCTACTGCAGTAGCATTGTCGGATTGAACCCGAACTGGGTAGCCCTGTAACCTGTATGTCCAGGTTTTGAGGGCTAGATATACCGCCCGGATCTCTAGCACATTGATGGGCAGGATCCCCTGAGTCTTGGCCCAGGTTCCCTGGGTAGAAGCCTCCTCGAATACTGCACCCCAGCCTGATAGGCTGGCATCCGTAGATACCACCTTCCAGGCCACTGGGAGGAAGGACTTTCCCTTCCGTAAATTCTTGGCTTCTAGCCACCAATCGAAGCTGTGGCGTACTTGTGAGGACAGGCGCATGGGTATATCCAGAGCTTGGCTCTTCCTGTTCCAGGAAGCTAAAATATTGCCTTGAAGTAGTCTCGAATGAAACTGGGCGTAAGGGACCGCCTCGAAGGAGGCTACCATCTTTCCCAATAGTCTCATGCAAAGGCGAATAGACGGCCTCTTGTTTGCTTTGACCTTGTGGATCAGGTCTTTCAGAGACTGTATCTTCGGTTCTGGCAGGTATACCCTGTTTTGGGCTGTATCTATGATCATGCCCAGGTACACTATCCTTCTTTGGGCCTGGAGAGAGGATTTTTGTAAATTTATAATCCATCCTAAATGCTCCAGGTATCCTACTGTAGTGTGTACAGCGTGACCCAATCCCTCCTTTGACTGATCTATTACTAGTAGATCGTCTAGATAGGCTGTTACCGCAATGCCCCGTGTTCTTAGGTTTGCTAACAGAGGAGCTAGCACCTTTGTGAATACTCTGGGCGCGGTGGCTACACCAAACGGCAGAGCCACAAATTGAAAGTGGCGATCTTCTACCGCAAACCTTAGGAATCTTTGGTGAGCGGGGAGGATGGGTATGTGTAAATATGCGTCCTTGATATCTATGGCGCCATGAATTCTCCGCCCTTTAAAGTGGCGACCACGGATCGGATCGTTTCCATTCGAAAATGGCGAACGTTCAGGAACCGATTTAGGGATTTTAGATCCAGGATGGGTCTGACATCTCCATTTGGCTTTGGAATCACAAAGAGGTTTGAGTAAAAACCTGAACCTCGCTCTTTTTGGGGTACGTCTGTAACTACCCCTTGAGCCATTAAGTGATTCAAACCTTTGAAGAAGGATTCTCTTTTTTTTGTGGATCCTTGGAGAGTCTTGAACCTCGGAATTGAGAAGATGGGATCTCTCGAAATTCCAGTTTGTACCCTGAGGATATTGTGGATACCACCCAATTGTCCTGGATTTCTGACCGCCAAGTCGCTGAGAACTGACAAAGCCTTCCCCCCACTCGGACGAGCGGGGGCGCCCCTTCACTGAGAGGTTTTGGGGGCTTGCTTATTAGCTCTTGCACCCCACGGCTTCTTGTTCTTCTGAGCTTGCCCCTTGGCTTTTGTGGGCGGCTGAAAAGGCCGTCGCCACTGGTTGGAGTCAGATTTCCCGGGAGCTGGGGAGAGAGAGCGTTTAAAACAAGGTCTCTTGTTTTTCTTTCTCTCAGGTAAAAGTGTCGTTTTACCACTTGATATCTTCTGTATATATTTTTCTAAATCTTCCCCAAATAGGCGTTCGCCATGCAACGGGAAACTTGCCAACAGCTTTTTGCATGGGGTTTCCACTGACCAATGCTTAAGCCAAAGTACTCTGCGCATCTGTACCAGCTGGAGTGTAAGGCGTGATGCCTGTATGATAGAATCTCTCATGGCATCCACTGTGAAGCATAAGGCTTTAGGCAAATTCTCCCAATTTCTAGCCTGCTCTGAAGGCAGCTCCTTCAGCCCCTGCTTTACCTGTTGGCTGATGACCTGACACATACCGACTGCTGCTACTGCAGGTTGGGTAATTGAGCCGGCCAAAAGGAAGGAGGATTTCAACTTCTTCTCAGAAGGATCTTTAAACCCTTGTACATCCTTCTAGTAACGGATGAACCGGGAAGGAGCATGCACCTTGCAGGGATCTTAATGACCCTAGGGAGGAGACAGGTAATTCCGTTACCTCCGCAGAGGTTAACTTAAATGCACTGCTCCTGCATAGCATTGTACCTGTGACCTTAAAATCTGGCTCCTCATCCTCTGCTGATGTAGCCTCCTCCTCCTCATCCTCCTCCCTCAGGTACTTCTGAAGGGAGGTCCAATACTGGAGGAGATCTGCTTCGCTTATTGTCCTTTTTAGAGGACTTAGCGATTAAGGTAGCAATTTTTTCCTCCAGATTATTTAGGGCAGCTGATAAAGTGTCCTCAGTGACATATACAGGCCCAGGCTTCACTGGGGAAGCCGCCATACCTGACAGAGGTAATGGCTCATCCTGTACAGGTGCATTTGGCAACACAGGAGAGGAAGGTACCGAGTCAGCACAGCTAGAGCCTCCTCTCAGGCGGCGGTGCTTTTTTATCTCTTTTTGTCCGCATTACTTCCCCTGGAAGGCTTACTGTTTAGACAAAATACAAGGTACCTAAATGCATATACTACCGTGTTCAGTTTAGCAAATACATTAAGTATGCAACTTTTAACACATAACTATGCATAACATGGATGTCTTCTAGGAAGTACCCAGTCCAACCACATGGAGTCTTACGTCCCTGTATAGCTGCTGTGTTTCTCTGCCAGGAACAAGAGAACTAACGAGCTTGCTTGCTGCTGCAGTGCTTCTCACACTGACAGTCTTAAATTTGGCGCCGTTTCTGTGCCTGCGCGCGCCACGTGCCCGCGCACGCCTTCGCCCCCCCCCTCCGATAAAGCGCGCTCCCGCGGCCCTTAGCGCTATGGCGGTGGCCATAGTGAGAGAGGACTCTCATCAGCCCTTGTTCCCACTTACCTGCATCTGCAGGTGTCTGGTCGGCCACCGAAAGGAGGAGCGGGGTGCCCCAGCAAGCTCAGCAGCGGAGGTGACGAGCAGTGTACTTCGCCGAAGCCGACACTGAACAGAGTGAGGTGAGTATATTCAGCTCTTTACTCCCCCCAGTGGTGGAAAAAAAGAAGACATCCACTTTTTGAAAAAGGTCCCAACCTAGTTATGGACCTTCTAATCTCACCTTATCCACGCCGCAGGTTTTTCTGCTGAAAGATTTCAGACAGATACCAAACTTCACCCTTCACGGTGGGCTATGTGTGCCAACCTTCAGGGATATGGGTTCCTATTTAAAGGATACCTCTCCCCTGGGCCTTGTACAAGACTCTTACCAGGACTTTATAGCGAAATAGCGAAAGTGCTGGATCTTAGAGCCCAGTCCTCCGAAGAGAGACATTACAGGCGACGCCTCATGGATGAGGCCCGGATCCCATCCAGATTCAGCTCATTTGTAGGCGTCTTGGATGGATCCGAAAGCATAGCTCTTTTACCCCCAGAGGGTCTCTTTGGTAGAGCTTTCCTTTAGCACCTCCTAACGCGTCCAACACCTTTCGACACTGGCGAAAAAACTGAGGTACTTCCCTGATGGGAGGGGTTATATGGAGGGGAACTGTCTTCCATTGGTTGTGCCAGTGTCCAATCACCGCTGGTGACCCTTAACCCATTATGTAATGACTAGCTCTGTGTCCCGTGGTGTACGATAAAGAAAACTGAGGTACTCCCGGATGGGAGGGGCTTATATAGGGGAGGGTACTTCCGGTTTTGGAAGTTGCCAGTGCCAGCACCTGAAGGTATCTATATAACCCACATAGTAATGACTATGTCGCTCTGTGTCCCGTGATGTACGAGAAAGAAAGAAAGTTCATTGGGGAGATTTGAGCTCCTTTACAACAAATCCAAGCTCCATTGCATGCCGGTCTCCTGATGGCCCCTCTGTACAGAAAGACATGGAGCAAATGTTGCCCCGTTATTGAAACTTTTCTGATGACATCACTTCAACATGGAAGGTGGTTTAGAATAGAAAATTCCTTACTTTGCACAGCTGTGGAGATTTTTGCTGTTATTTCGGGACTGATATGGAGATCTTGCACACCTAGACATGGTAGCGCTGTGTACAAAGAAAAAATATTTAAATACAAAAATTTGCTAAACATCCATGTTGTAAATCAACCTTCTGTACAGAGACTTTTACTACATTTCATCCCTTATATCTCATACAACATGCACTGCGGTCTAACGCAAAGATCTCGACTGTTGTCCGGAGAGACAGCTGTGCTCTGTACAAATATCCTCACTGTGGAGGACAGGAAACTATCACTTATGTGTAGATGGCAGTTGCGCTACACATGCGTTGTGTCACGCACTGGAATTTTTAGATTCTCCTCATAACATGGAAGATGACTCTTCTTAACCCTCCGATATTCAGATACACTATATTGTCAAAAGTATTGAGACGCCTGCCTTTACACGCACATGAACTTTAATGACATTCCAGTCTTAGTCTGTAGGGTTCAATATTGAGTTGGCCCACCCTTTGCAGCTATAAAAGCTTCAACTCCCCTGGGAAGGCTGTCCACAAGGTTTAGGAGTGTGTCCAGTGCCGCTGCTAAAAATCATGCCTACTTGATGGGGGCCCCCCCTTGACCCCACCCATGGCTCTGCCTCTGACCCCGCCCACAATCCCACCCATGGCTCCACCACTGCCCCCACACTGTCGGGGGGGGGGGGGGTCTGGTGGACTGGTGGCAGGAGCTGGAACATGCAACATTTACAGCGCCCCACCAATCATAACTGGATCTGAATGGGAGAGATGTCAGTGTTTTGACATCTGTGCCCATTCAGTTTGTGTCCTCATACACCACAGACTTGTGTCCATTTACATCAGACTACCTCTGATCTGTCACATTTAGGTCTGGAAAAATAGATAAGGATGTTTTTTTCCATTTTTTTTTTTACCTGAATAGACACTTGGAGGTAGGCAGATGCACACAAGTCAATTCATACCTGTAAACCTACATGGAGCTTTCAATCAGGTCTGCATGAAAAAGGACCTAATTGCAAAGCTTGGGTGAAAGGTTACCAAAGGGAAGTGGTTTGGGGTGGTAAAAATGCAGCTTAGCTATGTGTTTTTACTGTCCCAACCCATCACATGTGTACAGTAGCATATCACTATGTGCTCATGGTCATTATCATTATGATGATCAGAGCACAGCAGGTGCTGTATGGCTCTGTCAGTGTAACACGACTGTGTGATGCTGACTTTGTTATGGCTGTGCTGTGTTATAGTCTGTAACACACAGTACAGCCATATATCAGGAAAGTCAGCACCCAACAGTATGTTACACTGACAGAGCCACAGAGCACTTGCTGTGCTCTGATCATCATAATGATAATGACCATGAGCACACAATGAGAGTCAGGGGACTGCACATTCTACAATAGCCTGTGTGACCTGTCAGTGTGTGTGTGCAGGGGACTGCACTGCTTGCCTGGGCACCACTGCCGCTGTCCAGATTACTCCTCCTGCTCTGTCTGTCTCAGCCACCTCAGTGATCCGTCTCTCCCTCAGGCTGCAGCACTTACTGAGGGAAGGGAGCCGTATTACAGTAATATCCATCCGCTGGGGAAGGCATACAGTGAGCAGGCAGAACTTTAGTTTGTGCAGGTATACTGAGAGCAGCGCGCGTGTGTGTGTGTGCGTGTGTCCCTGCACCCGAAAATGAAAAAAAAAAAGTCCTCCTTCTGCTTTCACCTCCTGGGCCCCTCTGTTAACCTGATGGTGCCCAGGAAATGACAATATATTCCTTATATATGTAGCGGGTATATGCTTTTCTGTCATGTTTGAAATTGGTGGGGAATCTGTGATGTATGGTTCCCTGGGGCCCAGCGGGTGGTGCTGTCACTTTGGGCCCGGGGTTGAGCGATCGTTGCAGTGGTATACCCTTTTTGGCCTCTCACGACATGAGTACAGCGGGGCGGAGGCTCCGCTGGGCTTGCTGGGGGAGGGTATAAAGGGGTCGGCCATTTTTGGTCACGGGGGAGTCCCAGGCACCTTCAGCCTGAGGACGGTGTTTCGTGTGGAGGGTCTGGCGGCCTAGGCCTAAAGGGCCCCCGGAGCTCGTGTTCCATCCCAGGCACCTTCAGCCTGGGGTAAGGTACTCGGATGGAGGTCTGGAGCCCTGTGTCTTTCGCTGGGTTCCGCAGGGGAAGGATTTCCTAGGGGACCCAGGGAGTGGCTACCCAAATCCAGAGGCGTAAGGGACCGGAGAGGGTACTCATCTAAAGACCTGGTGCAGCAGATTGCCGGTGACGGGTGAGCCTCCGTAGACCGCCTGGAGGGATGTTTTCTCCTGACAAGAGACCAAAAGCCACTTTCAGAAGGAAAGGGGATAGTAAGTTGTGCCTGGGCCTACTCGCATCCACACCCCCTGTCTGTTCTGTTCGTTGAGGGAGTTCAACTGATTGTGTTTTACTCTGATGCAAGAAGAATAAAGGAGTGTTGAACTTTTGATGGTGTGGGGCTCACTTTACTGGCAGACACTGTTTAATATGGAAGGTGGAGGTTCCAAGGACAGAACACCGACCCGAAGGTAAAGAAACTTTGCTGACACCTCACAGGCAATTGTGGTGGAGGCTTGGCGTGGTGACCTTGCACTCTCTCCTCCAGAGAAACCCCTAGACACCGCAGAACAACGAAGCCAGGGAGAGAGAGAGAGGAGGGTGCTACATATACATTAGTAATCAAGTGGGTGCGGGTTAATAACTAAAGTTATTTACAGTATTTATCGGCGTATAAAACGCACTTTTTTCCCCTTAAAATCAGGGGAAAATCGTGGGTGCGTGTTATACGCCGATACCCACCTATCCCCCGTCGATCTCCGCTGACTGTGAGCGGAGCGGGGGGGTTGGCCGCCGAGATACACATAGCCGAGTGTACTCGGCTTTTCTCGGCTCCGCTCAGTCACACCCAGTCCCGCCATTGGACCTGTGTTATGTCCATCATAGGGCGGGACTCGGCGTGACTGTGAGCGGGGCCGAGAAGAGCCGAGTACACTCGGCAATGTGTATCTCGGCTGCGTTCTCGGCGGCGTTCGCCCCGATCCACGCAGTCTCGGTGGCGCCAATTTTAAATTGGCAAGGCTGCAATAAACACTGGGGGCAAGGCGACACTGTGGCAAGGCTGCACGGTGACAAGGCTGCACGGCTGCACTGTGACAAGGCTGCAATGGACACTGACAAGGCTGCAATGGACGCTGTGACAAGGCTGCAATGGACGCTGTGACAAGGCTGCAATGGACGCTGTGACAAGGCTGCAATGGACGCTGTGACAAGGCTGCAATGGACGCTGTGACAAGGCTGCAATGGACGCTGTGACAAGGCTGCAATGGACGCTGTGACAAGGCTGCAATGGACGCTGTGACAAGGCTGCAATGGACGCTGTGACAAGGCTGCAATGGACGCTGTGACAAGGCTGCAATGGACGCTGTGACAAGGCTGCAATGGACGCTGTGACAAGGCTGCAATGGACGCTGTGACAAGGCTGCAATGGACACTTGGGCAAGGCTGCACTGTGACAAGGCTGCACTGTGACAAGGCTGCACTGTGACAAGGCTGCACTGTGACAAGGCTGCACTGTGACAAGGCTGCACTGTGACAAGGCTGCACTGTGACAAGGCTGCAATGGACACTGATAAGGCTGCATTTAAATGTAAGATATTTTTCCTTAAACTTCCCTCCTAAAAGTATTTTCCCCTAAAATTCCCTCCTAAACTTGGGGTGCGTGTTATACGCCGATAAATACGGTAGCTATTTTTTTTTTGTAGCTAGAAGTTAAAAGATTTTCGGGCCCCCCTGCTGGCCAGGGCCCGATACAACAGGGCTGGTTGTACTGCTTTATCAGCGGCCCTGAGTGTGTCTATGGGAATGTTTGACCATTCTTCCAGAAGCGCATTTATGAGGTCAGGCACTGATGTGAACAAGGTGGTCTGGCTCGTGGTCTCCACTCTAATTCATCCCAAAGGTGTTCTATCTGGTTGAGGTCAGGACTCTGTGCAGGCCAGTCAAGTTCCTCCACCCAAAACTCGCTCATCCATGTCTTTATGGACCTTGCTTTGTGAACTGGTCCAAATCATTTGGTGGAGGGGAGATGATTATGGTGTGGGGATGTTTTTCAGGGGTTGGGCCTGGCCCCTTCATTCCAGTGAAGGAAACTCTTAAAGAGTAAGTAAACCCTGATGGGTTTTACTTCCTCTGTTTTCCCCTGCAAATAAAAAGCATAATGGGCTACTATCCTTTGCATAGTAGCCCATTATGTTGCACTTACCTGCAAACGAAGCCAGCGATGTCCCTGCATCCATCTTCCCCCCTCATCATTCCGGGGCCATGGACTTCGGCTCTGTGACTGGCCGGAGAGGCGTGACGTCACTCCCACGCCTGCGCTCAGGAGCTGCCAGTCACGGCACGGGCCCTCTAGAAATGGCACGATCGTGCCCTTTCTTCAGTGCGCATGCGCCAAAGACGTCGGTGCAAGCGTATATGGTAAATATCTCCTAAACCTTACAGGAGATATTTCCAGTACCTACAGGTAAGCCTTATTATAGGCTTACCTGTAGGTAAAAGTGGTGGAACTAGGTTTACAACCACTTTAAGGCATTTGGACAATTTCATGCTCCCAACTTTGTGGAAACAGTTTGGGGATAACCCCTTCCTGTTCCAACATGACTGCGCACAAGTGCACAAAGCAAGGTCCATAAAGACATGGATGAGTGAGTTTAGGATGGAGGAACTTGACTGGCCTGCACAGAGTCCTGACCTCAACCTGATAAAACACCTTTGGGGTGAGAATTAGAGCAAAGAATGCGAGCCAGGCCTTCTCGTCCACATCAGTGCCTCACAAATGCACTCCTGGAAGAATGGTCAAACATTCCCATAGACACACTCTTAAATCTTGGTTGGACAGTTTTAGTCATGAATTCTAGAGACATGCACGCCTGTTCCTATAGATCAACTGTGGGTATAGGATTGGGTATATGGGATTGTTTGATATTTTTTATTTATTTTTATGGTTGAACTAGATGGACTTGTGTCTTTTTTCAACTTGACTAACTATGTAACTATCTGAACCCTGCAACTACTACTGTCCTTGCTACCCCCCTCTGAGCCCACGTGGGCCTAAAACACAACCCAACTTCCACAGTCCACACTATGCCTCTACCCAAAGCTGCTTTTATTACCACTGTGATATAAAAGTCACAGCCTGTCCTGAAAGTAGCCGATATACAACACAAGTGCATTAGACATTAAGACCCCATTCACACAGGGGCGACTCGTCAGGCGTCTCAGCCACCTGACAAGTCGCGTCCCATTCTGT
This sequence comes from Rana muscosa, assembly GCA_029206835.1. Classification (NCBI taxonomy): domain Eukaryota; kingdom Metazoa; phylum Chordata; class Amphibia; order Anura; family Ranidae; genus Rana; species Rana muscosa. The sequence goes on along the minus strand of CM055123.1, from coordinate 250,496,780 downwards.
ACAATGGAACCGTTCTAATCGGAGCGACTGAAGTCACTCCGACTTAGAAAAAGGTTCCCGTACTACTTCAAGACGACTTCCATTGACTTCAATACAGAAGTCATTTTTGAAGTCACCTTTGAAGTCGTCTTGAAGACGCCCAGCACAGTCGCGGGACAAGTCGTGCCGCCCCTGTGTGAATGGGCTCTAAAAATATACAAACAACCAAATGAAAGAAAAGAGAATACCAACAAGATACGTACCACAGGTGAAAAGAAGAATGATATGACTTTGTAACAACTTCATTCCATTAATAGACCTACAAGATGGAAGGGACATTACATATTAGGAAATCCAGTTACACAGTCAGCACATCTCGTAATATATATAGTACATTGGCAAATAAAATAACAGTATTAAACAGTATTTTTAACAATTTAATAAAAATAAAAAAATCAGTTATGTGTAAGATAATAAACATGTTTTCACTACTTTTTCCGTTTGTCATTTGATAAAAAAACATGTACAGAGTTCTTACAGATCTGGCACCAAATCCCCCCCCCCCCCCCCAAAAAAAAAACCCTAACCACTCATTTATTAGAACCTTGCTCTATAAAGTTGTTAAAAAAGAAAAAAAAAAAAAAACACCAGGGACATCACTCGACCTTCTTGCAGCCTTCCAAGCATCCCAAATCTTGCATGCATTCCCTCCTGCACCATACGTTAAAGTGGTAAACCTCTGAAATTATAATGAGCAGAGCACTTCACTCTATAGCTTGTACTTGTCTCAATCCAAATCACTGAGTGTAATTTCGTTCACCTCTCCTCTCTGCATTACTTCTGGCAGGTTATCCCAAAACCAAAGAATCTTGGGGAATGACCCGCCCTCCCTCCAGCACACAGAAAGTGATTGACAACCTCAGCTGTACATGTTTCCCTATTAGGATGTAGAGAAGGGGGTGTCCATTCTCTCCAATCAGGTCTTAGGTTATAGTCCGTTCCCTGCTCTACACTGGGCAGTGTGTGATATCAGATCTCCACTCCTGCCTTTTGGGGCGGAGGAATAGCCTTTGATCTGTGTGCTTTAGAAGGCTGTAGAGGAGAGAGGGCCACAGATAAACAGGTACAACTTATGTAGGAGGATTTGTTTCACCTCTGTGTATTACCTGAGGCCATTCACTTCATTGGGTATATGTAAAGGTTTACAACCGGTTTAACTACCTCCTGCCTGCCATTTAGGGAAATGACAGCAGGCGGAATCCCCTCTCGTTCTGGGGAGATGTCATATGACGTCACCCCAGTGTCATCGCTCTCGTGCGCCAATCACGGAGGCATGACCCCAATCTAGGTGAAGCTATGATGACATATGCTCTTTAACCATGTGATCAGCTGTGTCCAATCACAGCCGATCACATGTAAATGTGGAAATGCCATTTATCAACTCTCCTCGCCTCACACTGAGTGTGTGTGGTGAGGAGAGCCGATCAGCAGCATCTCCTCGCAGGGGAGACCAGGACAGGTAATCAGAGCACTGATCATCAGGGCCCAATTACAGTGCAGACCCAGCAAGTGATGCCAGTCTTTGCCCATCATTGACACCAATCAGTGCCCATCGGTGCTGCCTATTAGTGCTGCATATTAGCACCTCCTAATCAGTGCCCTTCAGTGCCACCTCATCAGCACACATCAGTGAAGGAGAAATTTACTTATTTACAGCATTTTCTGACGAAAACAAAGAAAACCTTTTAATTTTTCAACATTTTCTGTCTTTTTTTGTTTGTTTTTTGCAAAAGAATAAAAAAAAAACAGCTGTGATTAAATACCACCAAAAGAAAGCTCTATTTGTGTGAAAAAAATAAAATAAAAAAAATTTGGGTACAGTGCTGCATGACCGTGCAATAGTCATTCAAAGTGTGACAGCGCTGAAAGCTGAAAATTGGCCTGGACAGAAAGGGGGTGAAAGTGACCAGTATTGAAACGGTTAATTATCTTTTACCATTTAATATATTTATTTTTAGGCTAGTGATTTTACATGAAGGGTGGGGGTGGGGGCTAATAAAAGAAGGTAACATCTTTTTGTGCAAAGTCTGCAGAATAAAAGCCTGCTATGTAAAAGTGATCTAGGAATGCTAATTATTTATAGTTATCTGCAACCTAATTAATGCATACAAAAAAAAAAAAAACACACTATTTTCAGAACTCCTATTTGATCCAGAGGAAAGACAACCATTATTGCTTCCCGACACCAAATGGAAATTGAATTAACCTTCTACCAGGGGCGGATCCAGAGTCTTTTCTCGGGAGGGGCATTGCCAAAAAATATGTTTTTTTTTGTGGGAAATTTATCGGGGAAATGGCTGGTGTCGGCGCTTCAATCATCCCGGCACCATGGTTGTTATGGTGTCAGGATGATTGAAGCGCATTATTTCTATTATTACATTGTAATATAAAATTAAATAGTTCAATGCAGAATCAGTGGGAGCCCCGAGTGTGTCACTTGCCACTGTCGCCTGCAATTAGTGGGAGCCCTGAGCGCGTCACTTGCCACACGTTGCGGATTGTCACTTGCCACGTCACCTGCCACATCTTGAGGATTGTCACTTGCCACACCTTGTGGATTGTCACTTGCCACATCACCTGCCACACCTTGCTGATTGTCACTTGCCATGTCACCTGCCACACCTTGCTGATTGTCACTTGCCTGCCACCAGATGCAGATTGTCATTTGCCACGTCACCTGACACAATTTGCGGATTGTCACTTGCCACGTCGCCTGCCACACCTTGCGGATTGTCACTAACTTGCCTGCTAAGGTGTAGTTTTGGTTGTCTCTTGCTGTGTCCCAGACTCCCAGAGTCAGGCAGCAGAGAAGTAATGTAATCTCTCTGCTGCCTGCACAGTGAGGGCGGAAGTCACTGCAGGAATGCAGGGCAGGCACGGGCGGTGAGAGATGATCTCATCTCTCTGCTCCCCCGCTCCCGGCTAGCTGATTGGCCAGCTGCCACACTAAGCCTGCTCTCTCACTCTCACCTGCGCTGTCAACACACTGAGCAGCACGGTCTGCCCACGAACCGCGCCGCCCGCCCACAAACCGTGCCGCAAGCGGAGCCGCCCGCTTTCTTACCCGTCTGTGGAGCCGCACGCTATCGCACCTGCCTGCAGAGCGGCCCGACGTGACTCACTGACGTCACTCGTTGCTAGACGCCAAGCGGCCCAGGCGTTAGCAACGAGTGCAGGGAAGAGGCTCCATCCACCTCCTCCTCCGCTCCTGGTATCGTGTCAGTGCGCCGCGTAACTACATTAGACGAGTCTCTCTCTCTGCGCCGCTGATCGGCTGATGTGAGAAACTGAGAGAGAGACTCAGAGAGGCAGCGGCAGCCGCAGAACAAGTACTGTATATACTCGAGTATAAGCCGAACCGAATATAAGCCGAGGCACCTAATTTTACCCCAAAAAACTGGGAAAACATATTGACTCGAGTATAAGCCTAGGGTGTCCATCTGCATGCCTCACTGTGCCCATGACTAGACTGTTTAACATGGGAGTCTATGGAAGGAGTGCCCAGCTTTGAAAAATCGGTTCTCCCCGGCCGCAGGTCTTCCAGACACCAAACTTTGCACACTTGTAGAGGAGACAGGGGGCTACATGTGTGCCAAGGGGTCCAGGGGACCTACGGCCGGCCAGTAACGGGTCCCCAAAGTCCGGGAGATCAGGCGCAAAAAACAAACAAACCGAGCAAGCAATGAGTGTGACAGATGGTCTCGGGGGGGGGGGGGGGGCAATTGCCCTGTTGCCCCCCCCTGGATCCGCCCCTGCCTTCTACAATGCTATTTTATAAATAACACTTTGTACTTATTTATTACGGAAAGTATCCATCCCTCTATAAAACAGTTCAGCTTGTCTGCAGGACCCGGTTCTGATTGCACATTTTATAGCTCTTACAGGCAAAACCAGGTCCAGGGAAAGCAGAAAGGAATTTGTGTGCTTCTAGAAATGTTGTATAAAATCTACTCCCATGTTAGTCCGGGGTCACTGACCCCATATACAAAATTAAGGTCAGTCAACTTTGTGTACAGCGGCTTCCTGTCTACAATGTACATTTCCCATTTCAACAACACACTTGAGTAATGTCCGTGACAATGTTTTTCTTTTTGTCCCAACAATAATTTTTTTTTTTTTTTTAAGACAAGCTTACTCGGGTCTACCCCCATTCTTCTCTGTCCAAGCAGTACTGATACAAAAAGGTTTAGCAAAATGTTAAGCCATTTTTAGTCTGGGTTTACACTGCTTCGGTGCGGGACGCCGCATATTAGCTGCACAGGAAACGCAGCACATTCCTATGTGAATTACATGCGGTGTCTCATACAAATCCATGGTACAAATTGCACCAAAACTGGTGCAGGACCTCTTTTTCTGTCCGCACCAGAATTGGACTGCATGGGTGTTCTGCAAATCGCGCTGCATTTTACAAACAGATTGCGGGGTATCGTTTGCATGGATGGGTTGCGATTTAGATGCAGTGCCGAATTCGCTGTGAATCTGCATCTAGTGTGAACCCAGGCAAACGAGAAAATAAATAAATAAATGCACCACATTTAAACAGAACACTAGAGACAAATCATTAAAGGATAAGTTCATCTTTTATAACATGTTACATCTGTATCCAGGGTGTAACATGTTACTAAATGAGCAGCCCCTGCACCCTCCCGAGCTTCCGTTGTGACAGTGGGCCAAGGATCATGTGGGGGTCCACCCAGCTGCGCCATTCATTCAACGAGTTCTGTGAAGGGGAAGACTATTACTACCATCAGCTGTAGCAGCTGACAGCTTGTAGTTCTCAATGAACTACAGGCATACCCCACTTTTAAGTAAACAATGGGACCAGAGCATGTATGTAAAACAAAAATGTATTTAGAGTAAAGCTATACCTAATTTCACTTCTGGGGGGTCAGGGACTGTAGTAAGGGGTCAGGGGCTCTAGTGGTGGGATCAGGGCCTATAGTGGAGGGTCATGGGCTGTAGTGGGAGGGTCAGGGTGTGAAGTTTATAGTATTGTACAGTAATCCACTTACGTTTATGCGGCAACTCTGGGCTGGCTGGCGAGACTTTGCCTCTTCACTAGCGACAACTAAAAGGCAGATCCGCCTCTTCCAGGCCATACTGCGGCTGCGTGAGAATATCTGTACTTGCGAGCCACTTTATGTACACTCACGGGTATGTCCGTACTTGCGAGTGTACGTAAAGTGAGTGTACTTAAAGCGGGGCATGCCTGTTCCAGGGCACTTGTGACCGCTCTAGAAGTGGTAGGGGGCAGACAGCTACACTGACAGTACTGCAGGAGCCTGAGATTGAGCCTGTGATCTGCTTTCCAGGCTCCTAATTCAAAAAAAATACATGCAAATTTTTTACCTGCAAAAAGATGCACATTGATTTTTTTCTTTTTTTAAAAGGTGAACTTATTCTTTAATCCACTACAAGCGATAAGGGGTAAGATTTCAATACAATAAATGCAGCACTATTGCATTAATGTGCTATAATTCCAACTTACATCATGTAGAAGAATACATATTGGTTCTAAACTGATGAAGAATTTTTTGAATTTTTTTTAATTGGGGGATATTTTTTATAGCAAAAAAGTTAAAAATCTTTTTTTTTTTTCAAAATTGTCACTTTCTTGATAGCGCAAAAAAAAAAAAAAAGCGCAGGTGTGATCAAATACCACCTAAAGAAAGCGCTATTTGTGGGAAATAAAAGGACATTAATTTTGTTTGTGTTGCACGACCGCATAATTGTCAGTTAAAGTGAAGCAGTGCCGTAAAGCAAAAAATGGCCTGGTTATTAAGGGGGCAAAAATTCTTCCGGTCCTTAAGTGGTTAATTTGTTACCAAAACCAGTAATGATCAAATGCAGAGGCAAATATTCTATATGATAAAGGGTTGATATATTTATATAGTGTTACAGATACAGCCAGCCCTTTGAGGGCAACCATAATGCTGATGCGGCCTACAATGAAATGGAGTTTGGGATCCCTGATTTACACTATTGTCATCCTATAGGATGGTAATAGATTTAAACATACGAGGGGAGTTCAAATCAAAACTTTTGAGTTTATATATTAAAAGAACAAATTTCAAGGAGTGGAAACGGCAGTTATTTTTTTGCATACTTAACTGCTACACTTATCCCAGCGTTTAACTAATGCCTGAAAATATTCGGCATAGAAAGATTTGTCAGTCTGCCTGAACCATCCTAGGACAGCCTGCTTTACTTCATCATCAGTGCTGAAATGCTGACCTCAGAGGAACTCTTTTAGGGGTCCAAACAGGTGGAAATCACTAGACGCGAGGTCCTGTATGGGGGATGTGGCAATACCTCCTAGCCGAGTTGATGTAATATGCATGTAGTGTGGTGAGCAGTATAAGCTTGTGCATTGTTCTGGGCAAACAGGACACAGTGATTAACCACTTCAGGTCCCGCCCATAGTCAAATGACGTCCACAGATGGGATCTCCCATCCTGGGTGGGTGTCATATGATGTCCTGGGTTTCCGGCCGTCTATGGGGCATGCACCCGTGGCATCGCTCGTGACCCGGTGCACGTGCCCGACGGCCGCGATGTCCGTCGGGCACCCGCGATTGCCCTCAATTGCGGCAGGACCGTGGATCTGTGTGTGTAAACACACAGATCCATATCCTGTCAGAGGTGAGGAGACCGATGTGTGTTCCCAGTACAGAGGAACAAAGATCGGTCTCCTCCCCTTGTGAGTCCCCTCCCCCTACAGTTAGAATCACTCACTAGGGAACATATTTAACCCCTTCAGCGCCCCCTAGTGTTAACCCCTTCCCTGCCAGTCACATTTATACAGTAATCAGTGCAGTTTTATAGCACTAATCACTGTTCAAATGTGAATGGTCCCAAAAATGTGTCAAAAGTGTCCGATATGTCCGCCGCAATGTCACGGTCACAATAAAAATCGCAGATCACCGCCATTACCAGTAAAAAAATGCAATAAATCTATCCCCTATTTTGTAGACGCTATAACTTTTGCGCAAACCAATCAATATACGCTTCTTGCAATTTTTTTTACCAAAAATATGTAGAAGAATACATATCGGCCTAAACTGTGGAAAAGTTTAGTTTTTTTATAGATATTTTGGGGATATTTATTATAGCAAAAAGTAAAAAAATATATAATTTTTTTCAAAAATTGTTGCTCCAGGGCTGAAGTGGTTAAAGAAGGCCGTTTTTCCCCCAGACGCGCATGCACATAACTCAGAACACAACAGTAATATTCATTGTTGATACTTGCACCACGTGTCCCAGAAAACACTCGCCATCACTTCACCTGCAGACACAATTAGTCAATGTTGGGTGGTGATGAGTCTGTGGTGGAGCTGTTCCATGCATGCACTAACACTGTTGTCTGCCATTTTGATTAACCCCATCACGTCCAAGAATAAAACAAACCTTAATGCCTAAGCCCAATTTTGCAACTTTGACGTGCTAGTAAAACCGTAAATATCACAACTGCTTTGTACATCCAGGCAGATTATATCTTGTTTTTTTTAAATAAAAATTGGGCTTTCATTTGATGGTACCGTATAAACTCGAGTATAAGCCGACCTGAGTATAAGCCGAGGTACTTACCACAAAAATTGGGAAAATTTATTGACTCGAGTATAAGCCTAGGGTGAGAATGCAGCAGCTACTGTAAGCGGAAAAGAGGGTCAACAATGCCCATTTGCAGCTTTACTGTGTCCATTTGCACGCCTCACTGTGCCCATTGCAACCTCACTGTGCCCCACTCACCTGGAGGATGCAGGAAGCGTCCATAGGCCTGAGTGCAGAAGCCAGGAAAGGAGGGATGCAGCGCTGGTGGAGAGGCCGGGAGTACCACAATGGCCGCCGGAGCCCGGGAATAGGCCGCAGCCGTGGTCTGGATTTGGGGCTGCCGCCGTGCGGGAGGGCACCGCTCCGTTCAGACCCATGCCCGGTCGAAAGCCCATGGAGCAGGATCTGCGTGCGGTGAGGGAGCCAGACACCAGGGAGGCCAGGATACAGTGCTGGTGGAGAGGCCGGGAGGAGCAAGATAGCTGCCGTATCCAAAGACTAGGCCAAAGCCACGGCCTATAGTAGTGGCTGCCGCTGTGCGGAGGATCGTCGCACCGTTCAGGTACACTGACTCGGGTATAAGCCGAGGAAGGCATTTTCACCCTAAAAAAAAAAGGCTGAAAAACTTGGCTTATACTCAAGTATATACGGTAAATAGTAATGGATATCTCCTGATATCAAAGGAAAACTGGCCCAAAATAGTAAAAAAATAATAATCAGCGCCACAATGCTAATAAATAACTCCTATAATGACGTGAAAAAAATCAAATATATCCCTCTAAGTGTCTACACAGTTGCTGAACACTTATAGTGATACACCACACCTATTGCAATATTAATTTGGGAAATAGTGCAGCGCTGCGTATCTATAAATCTTATATAAACAAATAATTATACATTCCATAAAACAATTTATGAAAAATAAAAAAAACAGTTCATATGCAAGTTTCCAAAGCTGTCACCACCACCACCTGCTAAAATGCCTGCTCACCTCAAGGATGAGTATAAACTCATAGACAGATCTCTCCTCGTGTCCACCAAAATCAATCCACTTTACCAATGGTTGGTAATTCCTACAGTCCCCAGACTGCACCTCTGTGTGGGTAATCAACGTTTGAATTATCTCCAAAAAACACCTTCCTCCACTCTCTTTTCAATAATCAACTCCACTTATATTTCCAGGGGTTAAGGACATGAAACAAAAAACACAAGTACCATAGTGTTCCCTGCTTTTAAATTTATTAAAAAAGCCCGCCTAAAAAGTTACACTTAAAAGAAATAACAATAAAAACAGCATGTATCAAATCAACAGCTCATTCACCGCAGATCTAGACTCACGGTGCTTCGCCAGACATCACAGATTCGACTCCTCCCCTCTAAACGCGTGTCGGCCTCTCATTGGCCTTCATCAGTAGAACATGTATAATTATTTGTTTATATAAGATTTATAGATACGCAGCGCTGCACTATTTTCACAAATTAATATTTCTTGTTACTACCATAGCCTACCACCAAAGAACAACTCAAAATTAATTCTCTTGCTCCCAGCTATCGCAGCGATACCACATATGTGTTTGTCATTTGCTGTTTGTAACCTGTAGTACAGCCCAGAAACAATAGTGCACATTTTTATTTTTCACCCTCGCTAAAAACACACACGCTGATAGTAATTAAAAAATAAATCTGTCCAAAAAATACCCTTACCCAAACACTAAGAGCCCTTTTACACTTACAGCGCTGCCGCGTAGTGAGGCTCTTTTCGTCCGCTAGCGGGCAATTTTAACCCACGCCAGCGGCCGAATAAAGGCTCTTTGGCGGCGCTGACCACTTTTTTTTTTAAACGTCCTGCCAACGCAGCTCCCCAGTTAGAAAGCACTCTAACCCTGGCACTGATCCAGAGCAAACCTTGATCTAAGTATTTATTTTTTATTATTATTTCATTATTTTATTTTTTTCTATCTATACACTTTTTTTTCTCTCTCTCTGCTAGGACAGAAAAATATTATCTTTCTCGTCCATTGACAGAAAACACAGGGGGGTAAGCTTAATGCCCCGTACACACGATCCAAAAATCGGACAACAAATCGTCTGACTTTTTTCGCTTACTAGTCGCAAGTAGAAATTGAACAGGTTACTAAAGTCACCAAAATTCTCGTACGACAGGAAATAAAAAATCGGAAGTGATGTCACGTGTTGTAATGTATTTGTATTGTATTTTCGGAGGACAACTGTACTGACTAAACGAAAATCATAAAATCTGGTATCGCATGAGGAAAATTTTAGTGCTTGTCCGATCTAATAATATCGGATGAATTGTCGTGATCAGCTCTCGAAAGCTCTGTACTAACGATCTGATTATTGTATGACCGAGTCAAAAGCAGTATTTTTTCGGCCAATTTTGGGATCACGAGTACGGGCCATTACAGTGACAGCCAATTAGAAGCTATCACAGCGATCAGGAGACCCAGAATCTCGAGTTCTGGGTCCCGATCATTAGTACTGGGCTCGGGGGCTCATGGTGAGACCCTGTTCTCTGTGCGGCGCGCTCACAGCTCAAAGGGAGTAAGGCAAATATGCAACCCCATCCAAAAAAAGGTTCAGTGTTGTGCGGCTGCATATTTGAGCGACGCTGGCGCCAAGGGGTTAACGGTCTCTGGATTGGCCCATGACATGTAAGCCACCTTTTAGTAATGGGACTAGCCACTTACTACTGTGTGTAGTACTGCCACGCAAACATTCCTTTTTATACCTGTAAAATGAAAAATCCCGGTTTGACTTGAACGTCCCTCGTATAAACAATCTTCAGGCTTCCAGTGCCTCTTACCCACTTTCCCAAACTTGTTATGGCTGTCTAAGATTTCTCCAGACTTCCTGTCCAGGTGTTGGAAGAAACAGAAAGAGAAAATTTCTCCAGAGGGAAACAGAAAAAAATCTGGCAAAGGCTGTAACCCCTCACTACTCCACTCAAAAATAAAGTTGTGGCTGCAGTTGGGTTTGAGTCACAAACTTGGAATGGTGAAAGATCAATTGCCAACTACATGCTGATGTGAATCTTGCACTATAGACAGCGATTGAGTGCTACTCTACATTGGTCAAGCAAGGGTGCAGCTTAGTAGCAATGACCATACTAAAATCATCCATAAAAAATAAAATAATGCCCATGTGCTTTTTTTTTTGTCATTCTCCTGTAACATTCTCTTCACAAACCAACCTGGAATCCAGAAGGGTGATTTTTTTTTTAGCAAGACCTTTGATCTTTTTTTTAATTTTTTTTAGGAATAACTTGTTAGCAGACAGGAAAGGTCTTCGGCACACAGCGCTTTTGTTTCACAATTCATTTATATCTCACCACCGGCTCAGGGCTTGTAGACAGCTCCAATGACCCAAATAATTCTCTGGGAAGAAAGGGGCTGTTTTATCATCAGGCCTGGAGCCAAACGCACAGATCCCTAGATGGCGGCACTTCAAAGGCCGGATCCAGCGAGTGTGACGAGGAGATCAGGAGAGTCCGTGGCCTGGATGCTGCCAATTCCTCCTGATGATAAAATCTCCCCTCATCTTCCGCTTTCCATGTTTAATCGTTCCCGCTCCGCTGACCCCTGGCAGAGAGGCACCTAGAAGGTTACATGCCGCACACCTGTGTCACCCGACTTACTCCACTGACATTCAATGGGAAAAAGAAATGTATAAGAATAAAAAAAATATGTGATCATTACTCAGTTCAGTCACTATTATTACTGTATATTTATATAGCTCCGACATTCTCCACAGTGTTGTACAAGGAACACCAAGCCAGTCACAGTCTCTGCACCAGAGGAGCTTACACTCTAATGTCCCACCACAGTCACACATTATTATTACCATTATACAATTATATAGCTCTGACATATTTCACAGTGCTGTACAGAGAACATGGAGCCTCAGTCTGCACCACAGGAGCTTGCACTCTAATGTCCCCACCACAGTTAAGCCTCGTACACACGATCGGATTTTCATCGAACAAAGTGTAGGACTTTTGTCCGAAGGGCGTTGGCCAGGAACTTGTTTTGCATACAAACGGCAAAGAATTGTCGGCCAACAAACATGAAACTACGTGGTTTTTCAGCTCTTTAGCGCCACCCTTTGGGCAACTTCTGCTAATGTGGTGTTATGGTGAGCATTGCTTCGGAGCATGCGTGTTTGTACTTTGGAGTTTTGTCCGACGGACTTGTGTACACACGATAGGATAATCCGACAACACACATTTGTTTGCGGACAATTTTAAAGCATGCTATCCCACGTTTGTTGGCGGAAAATCCGACAATAATTGTCCGATGGAGCATGCAAACGGTTAGATTTTCCGACAACAGCCTGTCATCACACAATTCCTGTCGGATAATCCGATCGTGTGTACGAGGCTTTAAAATAACTGTAAAGTGGTTGTAAAGGTAGGTTTTTCATCCTAATGCATTCTATGCATTAGGATAAAAAACCTTCTGTGTGCAGCAGCCCCCCTCAACCCACCTCAACTATTTGCCAACCACCGCATGTACATTTACGTGGGCAGAATGGCACAGCTGCACAAAGGGACATACCTGTACCTCCCTTCGAATTTGCTGCCGGCGGTGCGTGCCTGCGGACTCGAAGTCCGCTGGGTGCCCGCGATCGTCTCACGGAGCGGCAGAATGGGGAGATACCTATGTAAACAAGGCATTTCCCTGTTCTGCCTAGTGACATGGCAGGGATCTACTGCTCTCTGTGATTGGGAGCAGTGATCGCTGTCATGTCACTGGTAGCCCACCCCCCCCACCAGTAAGAATCACTCCCTAGGACATACTTAACCCCTTCATCGCCCCCTAGTATTAACCCCTTCCCTGCCAGTGTCATTTACACAGTAAACAGTGCATTTTCATAGCACTGATTGCTTTATAAATGACACTGGTCCCAAAATAGTGTCAAGTGTCCGATGTGTTTGCCATAATGTTGCAGTCACGATAAAAATCGCAGATCGCCGCCATTACTAATAGAAAAAAAAATTATAAAACAAAATGCCATAAATCTCTCCCCTATTTTGTAGATGCTATAACTTTTGCGCAAACCAATCAATATACGCTTATTGCGATTTTTTTTTTAAACCAAAAATATGTAGAAGAACACGTATCAGACTAAACTGAGAAAGAAATTGTTTTTTTTTTTAATATATTTTTGGGGGATGTTTATTATAGCAAAAAATATAGCTTTTTTTTTTTTTTCAAAATTGTCGCTCCTTTTGTTTATAGTGCAAAAAATTAAAACCGCAGAGAGGATCAAATACCACCAAAAGAAAGCTCTACTTGTGGGAAAGAAAGGACGTCAATTTTGTTTGGGTGCAACGTCGCACAACCGTGCAATTGTCAGTTAAAGCGACCCAGTGCCGTATCGCAAAAAATGGCCCGATCATTGGGCAGCCAATTCTTCCGGGGCTTAAGTGGTTAAGACCCTTTTCGCACTGAGACAGTTTTCAGATGTTTTAGAGCTAGAAATAGTGCCTGTAAAGCGCCTTAAAACTGCCTCCCATGCCGCCCGAATGTGAAAGCCCGAGTGCTTTTTACACTGGGGTGGTGCGCGCTTGCAGGACGTTAGAAAAAGTCCTGCAAGCAGCATCTTTGGGGCAGTTTGAGAGCAATGATTAACACTGCTCCCAAAACGCCCTGCCCATTGGAGTAAAAAGCGTTTCGGAAGTGCCGCAACACGGGCGGTTTTAACCCCTTCTTCGGCAGCTAGCAGGGGTTAAAAGCGCCCCGCTAGTGGCCGAAAAGTGCAGATAAAACGAGTCCCTCACGATCCAGTGATCTTGCATGAGAGACTCAGCTGTCTGGGACACCCCTTAGCTTAGCTGCATCAGTTGTTATTACAAGAAAGCCGACCATCCAATCCAAAAGACGGTACCAGGGTTATACCTGCAACAGGCATCAGCCTGGTACAACCCCTTCAAGCCGAAGGCTGCATATTTGCATTACGTCAGCGTGAAGGGGTTAATAAACTACACTTAGAAGGTGGAACCATCTCTCTCTTTCTTTACCCATTTACACTTCACAGAAAAACCCGGGGGGGGGGGGGGGCTTAAAACAGAGAGGAGCAGCAGCTATACTAAGTGTTGTCAGCCACCACAACACAGATTTTAAAGGTACTATTTAAACTGTCTATTGGGGAAACATAGAACTTTTAATCTTTTTTGCACCATCTGCTTTAAAAGATGTATCAATTAAGTAAGACAACCATATAAACTATTTTTTATGCCTAGGGGGGCCCTATTGCCCAGAGAACCAACACTACAGGCCAGCCTTGAAGAGTCACTTTGCACAGCACATGTACATACAGCGCAGATTACCCTGATGTTACACGTATGAGCAGGATTCCTCCCTCTCTGATCTTATCTGTGTCTGTCTGTCCCTCATCAGCAAATCCTCCTCCATCGGTATGATCAGACGGCAGGGCCGAAACCTCAGCACAAGACCTTTCATGTCTTCAGGATAATCTCTGCAGAAAACGTGTCTTCTGACAAGACGGGACACCAACAGAAGAGGATAATTATTATCTTCTTATTCAAAGAACAGGACCTGGGGACATCCAAGTTTTAGTAGCAGAGTCTAACCCTGATTGTCATCTATGCCCGGGTATAAAGAGATTTTGTGGTAACTATTTAGAGTCATGTGAATTGGAATGTACACCCCATGAAAATTGCTGGCATTTCCTACATATTTGAACAGGCAAACATGACATCTTGATTTAAATAGTGTCTACAAATAAAAGAAAAATACTTGAACAAATGACACATAAAATTTACAAAAATTGAAAAATCAAAATGATGAAAATGCAGATATACCATATGGAAAAATGTACATTCTAACATTTTCCACCACTTTAAAGCAATGAATTTAGAACCAAATGTTCCAGATTGGGTGCCAATGACAATGATTAGAACTCCCTTAAGCAGTCCGATTCCTTCAGCCAACAGATTTGTCCATCCGCGCTACACAGCATAGATGGGCGAATCTCCTGCTGCAGCTATTGTATTCTGACAGCCCGTACCTGCGCTGTCAGAATACCAGAACAGCAGCTGCTCCTACTTACTTTTACTAGCAATGGCGGTGATCAGCAACTTATAGCGGGACTGCAATATTGTGGCAGACAAAACGGACACAAACACTTTTTGGGGATTAGTGCCACTAATACAGTGATCTCTGCTAAAAAAATATGCACTGTACTAATGACACTGGCTGAGAAGGAGTTCACGGTTCTCCTTACTGGAGAGGAAGCTGTACCTGAGGACATGCAGGGCAAGGATCTCCCTGCTTATGCTTCTTCTATTCTGGGATTTGTGCTTCCTCCTCCTCCTCTATCATCACACCACCAGTCATCAGGGAGGCAGCTCTGATATTAGGAAGCAAAGCCCTGCCTCTACCAAGATGGCCACCTCCACACAAATGCGCACTGCACAAAAAGGCATGGTGACTCTCCCTGGCCCACCCCTTTCATTTATTGGATTTCAGTTCTTTCAATCATGGAGGTTCAGCATCACATGTGGGTCTTACCTAGGGCAGTCTCCAAGCAAATAGTCTAGTGTAAAAATGCCAACTCCTTCAGACTGACATCAACCCATCATGGCATTTTGATATTTGCATAACTCCTCCCAGGAGCCAGACCACTGCTTGCATTAAGACTGAGGGCCCTTGAGTGGAGAATAGGGCAGTGTGCTGTAAAGTTTTCAGGAAGCTATGTAAAGCACCCTGCTTGCCCCTCCTACCATAATTTCCCTGCACTGCATAGAGACCCATTGATGACATCTTTGGATCTCAAATAAATGAACAAGGAAAAGTGAAAGGTTTTATTTAACCACTTCAGCCCGGGTGGTTTTACCCTGTTAATGACCAGGCCATTTTCTGCAATACGGCACTGCGTTACTTTAACTGACAATTGTGCGGTCATGCAATGCTGTGCCCAAACAAAATAGATTTCCTATTTTTCCTAAAAATAGAGCTTTCTTTTGGTTGTATTTTATCCTCTGCGTTTTTTTGGTTTTTTTTGCGCTATAAACAAAAAAAAGAGCGAAAATGTAAAAATTTTACTTTCTGCTATAAAAACTGTTTTTTTTTCTACTTACCGTAATATCCCTTTCTCTGAGTTAATTGATGGACACAGCTCTTCCATTCTTGACCTTAGGGTCAAGGCCTAGTCCTACTCCTGAAGGTGGTGATATAACCCTCAGGTCAAGAATAGAAGAGCTGTGTCCGTCAATGAACGAAAGAGAAACATATCCAATAAATAAAAAGAAAGGTAAAAAAAAAAATCGAATTTCTTCATCAAATTAGGCCAATATGTATTCTGTTATATATTTTTGGTAAAAAAAAATCAAAACTAGCGTACACTGATTGGTTATCACATCTACAAACTATGGGGTATTTTTATGGCATTTTTATTAGTAATGGCAGCGATCTTTAGCGGGATTGCAGGAGACAAATCGGACATGTTAAGTGACACTTTTTGAGGATCATTGACACCAATACAGTGATCAGTGCTAAAAAAAAATGCACTGTCACTATATAACGACAACGGCAGGAAGAGAGTTCACATCAGCAGCGATCAAAGGGTTAAGTGTGCTCCTAGGGAATGCTCTCTAACTGTGTGGGGGATAGACTGACTGGAGGAAGAGAGCCATCAGTGTTCCTGATGAGCAGGAACACAAGATCTCTCTCTTCTCTCTCACAGAACAGCGGTCTGCCTTATTTACATCCGTTCTGCCTCTCCAGCGAACGATCGTCGGATTCCGGCTGCCTGACCTGCTGATTGGCTCCGGCTGTGTCTAATCACAGCGGGAGCAGGTCACCGGCAGCACACGTGCACACCTCAGACCCAGGAAGAGGAAAGAACCTACAAATACATTGATTACCACAGCCGGCCCACCTTGCCGCGGTATATGTGCGGTGGGTGGTCTGGAAACAGTTAAACATTTACTTGCCAAGTTAATTTTGGGGCGGGGGGGGCACCAGAATATACCTACAATAACTAATCCATTTGCATTACACTCTGAAGTCTATCCTAACCATGGAAGTAGATTTATCTACTGTATTTCTTGTACCGTTTAAAGGTTATTCTCATTGCTGGATAGAACAAAAATAAAGTTTCACGCATAACCAAACTCGAACAAAGAAACTTTTTATTTGGCCCCTTTTATTCTGTTAAATATACCAAAGAAAATGTTTTGTTGCATCTTTTCATCTAAGCACAAAACAATATTTATTGATCCTGCTGAAAATCTTTTCTGTGATTATTTGCTTTGTTCACAGTTTCACTCTAAACTACAGAAATACTATCTTGTGTGCTTTAATCAGGAAAGGTATACAGTTTTGTACTCCTAGCTTGCTTCTGGGGCTTTTTTTCTCAGAGGATAGGTGCAGGTACTCCCCCTTTCAAGTCACCCCTACCCATCTCCCAGTACTGCCTCTATTAGAGAATATAGAACTACCCATCAATTTGTGGAGCTAAATAATGTACAGTGGAACCTCGGATTGCGAGCAACAGGGTTAACGAGCGTTTCGCAATACGAGCACTGTATTTTGAAAAATCATAACTCGGTTTGCGAGTGTTGTCTTGCAAAACAAGCAGGATTTAGGCCAAAGCAGTGTGCAGTACCACATTTGGCCTGAGGTGGGGGAGGGGGTGCCGGAGCCGAACGGCGCCATTCGGAAATGCTCGGGAAAGACTCGGAAATACTATGTTCCCGAGCCTTTCCAAGGTTTGCAGAGGTCAGCCGAGCTGTCCTCGGGCCTTTCCAAGGCTCTCCGGCACCCCCCCGCCTCTGGCCGCATTGGGTATTGCATGCCATTGAAGTCAATGCTGAACAAATTATTTTAGTTTCCATTGACTTCAATGGGGAAACTCGCTTTGATATGCGAGTACTTTGGATTACGAGCATTCTCCTGGAACATGTTATGCTCGTAATCCGAGGTTCCACTGTATATGGAATGTGTTAATGATAAGAAAAGCAGTAAAATAGATCCCCTGCAGCCAGCAACAATAGACCCCCCCCCCCCCCCCGCCAGCCACATAAAATCCCCAACCATAGAACCCCTGGCAGCAATAGATGCCCACAGCTTCAATAGATCCCCCGAGCACTCTACAACATAAAACCCCCTCCTCAGCATCAATAGACTCCCTCGCCAGCAACAGCCGACCCCCTCGCCAGCAACAGCCGACCCCCTCGCCAGCAACAGCCGACCCCCTCGCCAGCAACAGCCGACCCCCTCGCCAGCAACAGCCGACCCCCTCGCCAGCAACAGCCGACCCCCTCGCCAGCAACAGCCGACCCCCTCGCCAGCAACAGCCGACCCCCTCGCCAGCAACAGCCGATCCCCTCGCCAGCAACAGCCGACCCCCTCGCCAGCAACAATATATTTCCCAAAAATAATAGATCCCCAGCAACCAGGATCAATAGACTCTCCAGCACCCCTTGGCATTACATACAGTTGCAAAAAAAAGTATGTGAACCCTTTTGGAATGATAGGGATTTCTGCACAAATTGGTCATAAAATGTGATAACAATGTCACAACAATAGACAATCACAGTCTGCTTAAACTAATAACACGCAAAGAATTAAATGTTACCATGTTTTTATTGAACACACCATGTAAACATTCACAGTGCAGGTGGAAAAAGTATGTGAACCCCTAGACTAATGAGATATCCAAGAGCTAATTGGAGTGAGGTGTCAGCCAACTGGAGTCCAATCAATGAGATGAGATTGGACGTGTTGGTTACAGCTGCCCTGCCCTATAAAAAACACACACCAGTTCTGGGTTTGCTTTTCACAAGAAGCATTGCCTGATGTGAATGATGCCTCGCACAAAAGAGCTCTCAGAAGACCTACAATTAAGAATTGTTGACTTGCATAAAGCTGGAAAGGGTTATAAAAGTATCTCCAAAAGCCTTGCTGTTCATCAGTCCACGGTAAGACAAATTGTCTATAAATGGAGAAAGTTCAGCACTGCTGCTACTCTCCCTAGGAGTGGGCGTCCTGTAAAGATGACTGCCATAGCACAGCACAGACTGCTCAATGAGGTGAAGAAGAATCCTAGAGTGTCAGCTAAAGACTTACAAAAGTCTCTGGCATATGCTAACATCCCTGTTAGCGAATCTACGATACGTAAAACACTAAACAAGAATGGATTTCATGGGAGGATACCACAGAGGAAGCCACTGCTGTCCAAAAAAAAACATTGCTGCATGTTTACAGTTTGCACAAGAGCACCTGGATGTTCCACAGCAGTACTGGCAAAATATTCTGTGAACAGATGAAACAAAAGTTTAGTTGTTTGGAAGAAACGCACAACACTGTGTGGAGAAAAAGAGGCACAGCACACCAACATCAAAACCTCATCCCAACTGTGAAGTATGGTGGTGGGGGCATCATGGTTTGGGGTTGCTTTGCTGCATCAGGGCCTGGACGGATTGCTATCATTGAAGGAAAAATTAATTCCCAAGTTTATCAAGACATTTTGCAGGAGAACTTAAGGCCATCTGTCCACCAGCTGAAGCTCAACAGAAGATGGGTGTTGCAACAGGAAAAAGGACCTAAAGCATAAAAGTAAATCAACAACAGAATGGCTTAAACAGAAGAAAATACGCTTTCTGGAGTGGCCCAGTCAGAGTCCTGACCTCAACCCGATTGAGATGCTGTGGCATGACCTCAAGAAAGCGATTCACATCAGACATCCCAAGAATATTGCTGAACTGAAACAGTTCTGTAAAGAGGAATGGTCAAGAATTACTCCTGACCGTTGTGCACGTCTGATCTGCAACTACAGGAAACGTTTGGTTGAAGTTATTGCTGCCAAAGGAGGTTCAACCAGTTATTAAATCCAAGGGTTCACATACTTTTTCCACCTAAACTGTGAATGTTTACATGGTGTGTTCAATAAAAACATGGTAACATTTAATTCTTTGTGTGTTATTAGTTTAAGCAGACTGTGATTGTCTATTGTTGCGACTTAGATGAAGATCAGATCACATATCATTCCAAAAAGGGTTCACATACTTTCTTTTGCAACTGTACACGCAGTTCTGGAACTGCGTTCCCCAGTGTTGCTGCTTGCTTCTGATAATCAGATACAGAAGAGAAAGTGAGTGTTGTCACTCTAGGAAAGGAAGTGTGTTATTTTAGTGGTTGGGGGTGTTTTAGCGCTCAAGAAACATTGAGCGTTTTCATCTGTACTAACCAATTGAGAACCCACCCCCTGAAATCTACCAGCAAAAGAAAAAACAGATCTAGAATTTTCTAGGGGCACCTGAAGCAATTTCTAAATACCTTTCTGCTGCTCTGTAGACACTTGGGGAATGTTTGCTTAACATTTGAAATACACTTGTGTGAAAGTGACATCAATTCTTATCAGTGTGAACTCTATAAGTGCCCACTTTTTACATCCTACAGAACATTGTGCCCTTCACTGCTTCAAGGGACCTTCCACTCCAAGCCCAGGAAGGAGGAGGAGGAGGATGTAACTTCTGCCAGTTTATGTTCTAAGCTGCATACAGAGATTATATGGTGGGTGGACCAGCAGGCATGGCCAGACCAATGAAAGCTCTCTCCTACATGAAGTCATTCAATAAAGGGTGGGTAGGTCTTTATATATTGTAGAAGAGATCTCTCATGACACTGAAATGTCCATATTAACCACTTGCTTACTGGGCACATATACCCCCTTCCTGCCCAGGCGAAATTTCAGCTTTCGGCACTGTCACGCTTTGAATGACAATTGCGCGGTCGTGCAACGTGGCTCCCAAACAAAATTGATGTCCTTTTTTTCCCACAAATAGAGCTTTCTTTTGGTGGTGTTTGATCACCTCTGCGGTTTTTATTTTTTGCGCTATAAACAAAGAAATAGCAACAATTTTGAAAAAAAAACACAATATTTTTTGATTTTTGCTATAATAAATATCCCAATTTTTTTTTAAAAAAAATCTTTTTTTCCTCAGTTTAGGCCGATATGTATTCTTCTACATATTTTTCGTTAAAAAAAAATCGCAATCGGCGTTTATTGATTGGTTTGCGCAAAAGTTATAGCGTTTACAAAATAGGGGATAGTTTTATGGCATTTTTATAATTTTTTTTTATTATTAGTAATGGCGGCGATCAGTGATTTTTTTCGTGACTGCGACATTATGGCGGACACAGCGGACACTTTTGACACTATTTTGGGACCATTCACATTTATACAGCGAACAGTGCTATAAAAATGCATTGATTACTGTATAAATGTGACTGGCAGGGAAGGGGTTAACACTAGGGGGCGAGGAAGGGGTTAAATGTGTTCCCTATTAGTGATTCTTACTGTGGGGGGAGGGGACCAACTGCGGGGAGGTGACCGATCTGTGTCCCTATGTACAAGGGACACAGCATCGGTCTCCTCTCCCTGACAGGACGTGGATCTCTGTGTTTACACAGAGATCCATGTCCTTGTCTGTGTACACGCCGATCGCGGATACTTGGCTGACATCGCGGCCGCCAGGCACGCGCATCGGCATTACAGTGACGCGCCGGGCACGCGCGCCCCCCAGTGGGCGGATGAGCGGAGGCCGTAAAAAGACGGCCTCCCGGATTTGTAGAACCACCTTGCGGCCGTATATAGTCGTACGGCCGGCGCAAGGTGGTTAAAGTGTTGACATGTTTTTACAATAAAACAGTGAAATAGATATTTTTTCTTGCTTTTCAATGCTAGCGACTTTCAATACTTTTACACACCATGGTGTTATCTCTCACGCGACAGTAACAAATCAGTATACTTGGATGTCATATGCATTACAACAATAGAACAGTATTAGGGCTGCTACTAACGATTATTTTCATAATCGATTAGTTGGCCGATTATTGTTTCGGTTAATAAATTTATAAAAAAAAAAAAAAAAAAGGTAATTTTGCTGCGATTTGCATTTTTACATTTTTTTTTTGGCCAATTTGTTGTTGGGCAGATTAAAAAACACAAAATTGCCGCAAAAACACATTACATGCTTTTCTGCAGCTTCTCCATTGAAGTATATTGAACCCAAAAAAACAAAATAGCACCGTTTTGCGTTAAAAAAAAGTCCTTGCCCAAATACGCAGCAGCTGAAAAAAAAAAATGTATGTGAACATGTCCCATAGGAAACCATGTACTGTTAATGAACTGTAGTGTGTTTCTGCAAAATGCACCAAACACCACAGAGGTGTGACCCAGGCCTGAGATGTTTAGTAACATAATGGGGTTAAAAAAAAAAAAAAAATTAGTACAAAAAGAGCAAATAATTGCTACTTTAAGGGGTTAATTTTTTACTGTGGGACAGTGAAAGTAATATTTACAGTAGCGATTTGCTTTTTTTGTACTATAAAGGGCTACATTTTTAATTTTTTTTAACCCCATTATGTTACTGGACGATTAATCGATTATGAAAATAGAAATTGATTAATTTCATAATCGATTAGTTGTCGATGAATCGATTAGTTGTTTCGGCCCTAAACAGAATAAACTTTTATTTTCCTTTAACCCCTTCCTGCCCTCCCTTTAAGAATCGTTAATGTCAGGAGATGGGACAGAGCTTCTTGATCACTGTGATTAGCTGTCACAACGATCACATGATCAGAGGCATGTCCAGCCAGTTCCCAATTATAAGCAGAGACCGGGGAGGTGTAGTAAAAGCTAGGATACTGGGCTGGGAGTGTGACCTCAGCACAGAAACCTTGGTTTCCATATGTGCAGCATGTAAGTGTTAAGGCCCACCTTCTCTGTTGCCACACATATGCACTACATGGTCGACAAGAGGTTAAAAAAAATACCCAACGCTTGATAAACAACGACCCCCTCTGTTAGCACATAGCCTAAAACTATGGGACTCGGTACGGTATTCTGACAAACCTATGTCGCCGTTTCTCCCGCTGCTCCTGCACCTCCTGAGAAACTCCATGTTTCCACCTGGCTTAGAACAACCACACTTTTTCTCGTGGTGGCCGGCCCATGGATTCTCGCAGGCCCAACATTTTCTTGGACCTCGCACTTTCCCATCCTGGTCCTCGATCCAAGAAACCCACAAAGCTCCTTCGGTTAAATTCTTTCAATATATTCGGCTGCGGTATTGGATCACCTTCCTTCGCCGTCATGACACTTTCCGATGTCAGAAAACTGCCATTGAATATACTTGCCTGCACTCCCCAGGTGCCCCTGGCACCATCCATCTCTACGATATATTCCTCCCTCAACTCTAGCGGCGCCTCTGCTTCTCTCTTCTATGTGCTCAAGTGGGTGTGAAACCTATCCCCAATTGACTTTCAATTGGAGCAAGGCTTGGTTTAGCATAGCAAAGTGCTCCTTCAATATGATTAAGCTGGAAGCAGCCTATAAGGTTCTCCTTTGTTGGTATTGGGTCCCGGCCCACATTGCCAAGTCGGTTCCGTCCTATAGTGATAGATACTTCCGTGGCTGCAGTCAGCGAGGAGACGAAATTCATATTTGGTAGTCCTATTCCCGCTTGGTTGGATTCTGGTCAAGAGTTTGAGCTTCTGTTCACCCTTTTACTATCTGCAAGGACACCAAATTAGCATTGCTCCACTGTCCAAACCTGGGCCTCTTTTTCTACCAGCAGAAATTGGCCACCTACCTATTTATAGCTGCTAAACCTACAATAGTGAGGGCTTGAAAGAAAGCGGCTGTTTCGTTCATAGAGGTGAAGAGCACCTTGACGACCCTCATGAGATCCACAAAAAAATGTCAAGTATCCTCAACGATACTCATGCTTAGATCCTTAAAGTGTGGACTTTCAGCTATGTACAGCACAATTGTCAGTAAAAGTAATGCAGTGCCATATAGCAAAAAATGGCCTCGTAATGGGGGGGGGGGGGGGGGGGGGGTAAAGCTTCCAGAGGTTAAATTCTTTTTTACATTTGCTATTTATTTTTGGATTATTTGTATGCACAACACATCTTTTATATGAAGGCATTCTGAAAACTGACTGGCAATTACCCACCCAGCTCAGGAGTACAGTGTGATACTTACTAGGAAAATGTGCATTCCAAGTTACAAAGTAACAAGGGTTCAATGGAAAAATTAATTTACTGGAATACGGCAGCAGGGTTAGTGTACAGGACATTGATTAACCCTTAGTTTACACCTACAGGTGCAACCAAGCGCAGGTGCGTTACTGCACGTTTTTCACTTTCCAGTGCATGATGTATGTACAAGCAGTATACGTACCTACTCAAGAAAAACAGACAAAAAAATGCAGTTTGATGCATGAGAAAAATCGAATTTTGCAGATGTGTTGGGGTGCCATTTAAAATTGAATGACACCATTGCACATCTGCTAAGAAGCAGTGTGTTTCTTTGTGTGTCAGTAAAGTGCACGATTTTGAGACACAGGGAGATGTGAACCTTGCCTTAGAGCTTCCAAGGGGTTCTTGAGGCTTTTTCCAAGGAAGTAGAATTTGACTGTTGAAAGGACTCAGGAAAGGAAAACCTTTGAACTACAAAAGATAATTCTGTTTGACACAAGAGATAATGGACTGAATGTGGATCTCAGCTTTCTAACTCACATCAGATAGTTTTATGACTATTCTCACCTCTGAGACTTCCCCATCATTCCATAACTTCCTTCTATTTTCCTTATCTGACAAAGTGGATGTATATTTCAGACATGAAAACTGAACAAAGTATATCCTCTATACAGTGTTTACTTGTCCCAATACAGAGCACTTAGGCCCCTTTCACACTTGTGCGACTTGGGACTGCAAAGTTGCTCCCCATGTTTTCCAATGAGTATCATTCATATCTGTGCGACTTCAAGTCTCAGCAACTTCAAAGTAGTCCCTGTACTATTTTGGTCCAACTTTGATGCGATAGTCCATAGATGTGATGTTTACACAGGCATTGTTTAAAGTCACGGCAAAATCACACGACTTTCAGGTTGCACAAGTGTGAAAGGGACCCAAGTGTCATACAGTGCCTTAAGTATTCATACCCCTCGATATTTTCCACATTTTGTAACGTTACAACCAAAGACATACCGTATTTATCGGCGTATAACACGCGCCGTCATATAACAAGCACCCCAAGTTTAGGAGGGAATTTTAGGGAAAAAAACTTTTAGGAGGGAAGTTTAAGGATAAAAAAACTTACATTTAAATGCAGCCTTATCAGTGTCATTTGCAGCCTCGTCACAGTGCAGCCTTGCTCCAGTGTCCATTGCAGCCTTGTCAGCGTCCATTGCAGCCTTGTCAGCGTCCATTGCAGCCTTGTCAGCGTCCATTGCAGCCTTGTCAGCGTCCATTGCAGCCTTGTCAGCGTCCATTGCAGCCTTGTCAGCGTCCATTGCAGCCTCGCAAACCCAAAGTTTTCATTGCAGCCTTGCCCCCCCCCCCCCAGTGTCCATTGCAGCCTTGCCCCCCCCCCTAGTGTCCATTGCGGCCTTGGCCGAATTTAAAAGTGTGGCGTGTATTTGTATTCAGCCCCCGAGTCAATACTTTGTAGAACCACCTTTCACTGCAAGACTTTTTGGGTATGTCTCTACCAGCTTTGTACATCTAGAGCACAGGGCACGCGGGCCGAATCCAGCCCTCCAGGCCATTTCATGTAGCCCTCGCACCTCTCCTGCAGCTGCAGGAGCTCCAGCCCTCCTCTGGTCCTCCTCCAGACCCTTACTTTCTGCTTTCAAGCAGTGCATTCAGCTTCTTCCCAGCAGCAGCATAAGGAAAGGGGGGTGCACTGTGATGTAAGCGAGAGTGGGAGACTCAACTTCTGATGGTGGGTTGGCTCTTGACATCTAATGTAAAGGGAGGGGATGCGCTGGACATCTAATCTTACAGATACAACTGGCCCTTTTGAGGACAATCATAATACCGATGCGGCCCACAATGAAATGGAGTTTGACGACCCTGATATAGAGAGTGATATTTTTGCCCATTCTTCTTTGTAAAATAGCTCAAGCTCTATCAGATTGGGATGGAGAGCGTCTGTGAACAGCAATTTTCAAGTCTTGCCACAGATTCTCAAATGGATTTAGGTCTGGACTTTCCACTGGCTGTATGGTTAGGGTCATTGTCCTGCTGGAAGGTAAACCTCCACCCCAGTCTCAAGTCTTTTGCAGACTAACAGGTTTTCTTCTAAGATTGCCCTGTATTTGGCTCCATCCATTCTCCCCATCATCTCTGACCAGCTTCCTTGTCCCTGCTGAAAAGCATCCCCAGAACATGATGCTGCCACCACCATGTTTCACAGCGGGGATGGTGTAGTTCAGGTTATGTGCAGTGTTAGTTTTCTGCCACACTGCTCTTTCACCGCTGTGTCCCCCGCATTGGCTTCTCACAAACTGCAAACGGGACTTCTTATGGATTTCTTTCAACAATAGTTTTCTTCTTGCCACTCTTTCATAAAGGCCAGATTTGTGGAGAGCACGACTAATGGTTGTCCTGTGGACAGATTCTCCCACCTGAGCTGTGGATCTCTGCAGCTCCTCCAGAGTTACCATGGGCCTCTTGGCTGCTTCTCTGATTAATGCTCTCCTTGCCGGCCTGTCAGTTTAGGTGGACGGCCATGTCTTGGTAGGTTTGCAGTTGTGCCATACGCTTTCCATTTTCGGATGATGGATTGAACAGAGCTCCGTGAGATGTTTAAAGCTTGTTTTTTTTTTCTTTTTTTATAACCTAACCCTGCTTTAAAATTCTTTATAACTTTATCCCTGACCTGTCTGGCGTGTTCCTTGGACTTCATGATGCTGTTTGTTTAGTAAGGTTCTCTAACAAACCTCTGAGGGCTTTACAGAACAGCTGTATTAATAGTGAGATTAAATTACACACAGGTGGACTCTATTTACTAACTAGGTGACTTCTGAGGGGCAATTGGTTTCACTAGATTTTAGAGAGGGGTATCAGAGTAAAGGGGGCTGAGTACAGATGCACGCCACACTTTTTCACATATTTGTAAAACATTTTGAAAACCATTTATCATTTTCCTTCCACTTCACAATTATGTGTCACTTTGTGTTGGTCTATCACAAAAAAATCCCAATAAAATACATTTACGTTTTTGGTTGTAACATGACAAAATGTGGAAAATATCAAGGGGTATGAATACTTTTAATGTAGGAGGATTGGTTTCCTCTCTGTGCATCGCCCGAGTCCAGTCACATCACTGGGAATATAAATTTACAACTACTCAACTACTTTAAGGGTCAGTTCACACTGCTGCGATGCGGGAACCCTGCGAATCCACTGCGGGTTCCTGCATGGCATGTTACCCGGCGGCAGTTCACACTGCCCTAATGACACCCCCAAATCAGTTCGCATTTTGCAGTGCAATCTGCAAACTCGAACAGGAATCGGATCGCATGGGTGTTCACACCCATGCGATCCGATTCTGCTGCGGACAAAAAAAAAAAGGGTCCTGTGCGAGTTTGATGCGAATTTAGCCATACGATCTTTATGACTGAAATCGCATCGCACAGAGATCGCATGTGATTTTCACTGCAGTGCGGTGCGAATCACATCTGATCTCTGACATCGCACGTGTGAGTGTGAACCGACCCTCAAGCTGAACTCGAGTACCAGGTGTGAAACCCTGTCGCTGCCAGAGCCCGTTTTGCATTTTTTGCATGTGTATTGAAAAAGAAAATCATTTTAGGCCTGACGATTAAATAAAACCCCCAAACATATATTTCTGAAAGGATACATCCTAGAGAATAAAATGGTGGTAGTTAAAAAAAAATTATGTCACACAATATTCGCACAACAGTTTGTAAAATGCTATATTTCAGTAAAAAATATGCTAAAGTGAATTTAAAAAACGGAAAGAAATATAACAGTAATATGTTGATGAGGAAGGAAAAGGAGGAACCAGCGAAGGCGAACCATAAGCAGATTGAACTTCAGCGTAGGGCTGGGAAAAAAATCGATTTTGATCTTGAATCGAGTTTTGAGTTCAAATCGATTCAGATTTGAAAAAAATCGATTTTTTTAGATTTTTTTTTTTTATTTAAAAAAAAATAATAATTATTTTTTATTTTTTCCCTTCTAAGTTTCCGTAGCAGGGCTGCAGGGGGCGTATCCGGAATGGCACTGGGCGGCGTTACCCCAATTACATCTACTTGCGGTAGTAATGTAACACTAACTAACCGCAAGCCGCCATCTGCCTACCTGATCAGTGTGTCATGCAGACAGACGGCGGCCATTGCAGTGTTCAAAAGCCGCGCCTCCCGAGTCCTCGTCGTCTGTGATAGGCGGAACACTCAATTTCACAGCAGGCAGTGTTCAGCCTATCACGGACATCCTCTCATCCTCGTCTGGGTTATGAGGATGAGCGGATGTCCATGATAGGCGGAACACTGAATGCTGGGAAATTGAGTGTTCCGCCTATCACAGACGAGGAGGCGGCGTGGCTTTTGAATACTGGAATGGCCGCCGGTGTAGCAGTAAAATCCGTATCCCATGAAAATCTGCCTCAGGTACGGGCACAGTGATTGAAGCATGGGCACAGTGAAGCATGGGCACAGTAAAGCATGGGCACAGTGAGACACGGACACAGTGAGACACGGGCACAGTGAGGCATGGGCACAGTGGGGCACAGTGAGGCACGGGCACAGTGAGGCACGGGCACAGTGAGGCACGGGCACAGTTCAATTCAACTAAGAGTAACCTCAAGATTTTTGGTCGTTTTATTAGCTAAATCCAAATACAGTATTAATAATTTAGATGTTTAACAATCTTTGTTGCACACGGCACACTGACTTTGCAGTTAGAAAAAGGGTTTGCCTTTGAAATTTTGTTTGTTGATGCACTTCAATTAATATAATAAAATAAAAAAAATTCAGATTTTTGGGGGGGGGGGGGGAAATCGCCTAGCCCTACTTCAGCGTTAAGAGATCTGACTGCATGGGGGCATTGTGACACAGCCTCACATTACTCTAGTGATTGTCTGCGTCTCTTATTCAGCATGTCCTCCAGATTACAAGGACAGAATAGCAGACGTCTGATATATACTGGAAATTGTTTTGTTCTATGATGCCGTGCGGTGACTGGGACATTACTGAACAATACACAGGATTATTAGCCCAGGTGTTTCCTGTCTACTGCTCAGGTGAAATGAGCTGTGACCAGGGGGCACCCTCCTCTCTGGTACACAAGGGTGGGATGATTCTATTACAGAAAACCATTTAGGCTTTCTGCTGCACTATATGCGGCTGTAAGACAACCCAGACTCGGGGGTGTTTACAAGGCCTCGTTCAGACGGGCATATTTAACCACCTGACCTCCAGAAGGTTTTACCCCCTTCATGGCCAGAGCATTTTTTTCCATTTTGTCCATCATCAGTGATGCCTGTCAATCGCTCAGGCATGGAATACTGTACGCAAATTAAATTTATATCATTTTTCTCACACAAGCAAAATCTGTGTTTACTGGTTTTATTTACATACTTTGCCTTATATCTATGGTTCCTGTGTATATTGTTCTTGTGTTGTGTTTATGAAAAACATCTAAATTAAACACCTTTTTTTTTTTAAAGGTTTATATTGTAAATGGAGGACTTCTTGTAGGACAGGGTCAGGTGGACAATGGCTGTCCTGACCTCGCTGGTCCCACTCCCAGGGACAGTAACCAGACGTGACTTGGGAACACAAAGGTCTGCTCAGATCAGAAAATGGTGGGGGAAGGTATCCTGAACTTTGCTGCCTCAGGGGTATAGAGGTAAAAAAGGGAGAAAAGGAGTACAAACACCACCCGGGCACCAGGAGTTGAGACAAGGTAGAATCTTCATCATTACTATTACACTCCTGGAGTGTTTTCACTAAATGACCAACTCTCTGACTGCACTACAACTCAGCTAAGAAATCCCTATGCTCCCAACAACTGATTGCTGGCTTTTTAGTGGAAGGCTGCAAATGTCATTGACAATCATGAATTGCATCGCATACTAGCACATTATGTTAAACTTACCTTAAAACAAAGCCCTCCCCCGCTCTGAGAAGTCAGTGCTGCAGGCGCTCCCATCTTCACCCGTCTTGCTTCCGGGTTCGCAGACTCTGGCTCTGTGACTGGCCAGAGCCGCGATGACGTCACTCCAGCGCATGCATACAGAAGCCGCCGTTCACGGCACAGGGCTCTGATGGAAAGGCATGGGTGGCCGTTCCTTCAGAGCGCATGCGCAGTGATGTCACTGGCTGCATGTACAGTAAATATCTCTTGAACGGCGCACGTTTAGGAGATATTTACACTGCCTATAGGTAAGTCTTATTACAGGCTTACCTATAGGTAAAAGTCAGCAAAGGACGTTTACTTCCACTTTAAAGTATTATTATTACTTGCCTTTCCTTATTGCAGGGAATTCCCCTCACTTCTTGTGCCAGTGACATGCAATGAAAGAGTGGGACTCTTTCTGCTGGCCCTGTGAGATTAATTGTGAGCACTCGGGCCTACGACTCTATGGGAAGACTGTCTTCTTGATGAGGGTGGTGCTCCCACCCCTACGTCTGCCACAGTGTGACTTCACCAACAGGAACAGCAGCAGAGACTTTATTCTACTGCTATTGTGTCTATCTGCCTGCATGCGCCCCCATCCACCTGCATGCTACCACCAATGTAAGGGAGGCACCAGACACTGACCACCAATGTCAGGGGTACAGACACTGACCACCAATGTCGGGGGGCACAGACACTGACCACCAATGTCGGGGGGCACAGACACTGACCACCAATGTCGGGGGTACAGACACTGACCACCAATGTCGGGGGTACAGACACTGACCACCAATGTCGGGGGTACAGACACCGACCACCAATGTCGGGGGTACAGACACCGACCACCAATGTCGGGGGGCACAGACACTGACCACCAATGTCGGGGGGCACAGACACTGACCACCAATGTCGGGGGCACAGACACTGACCACCAATGTCGGGGGCACAGACACTGACCACCAATGAAAAGGAGGTACAGACACTCACTGCCAATGTGAGGGAGCTAGAGACATGGATCATCAATGTAGAGGGGACGGACATAGACTCTCCGGTCATGGATAATAAACCGTAGGGGGAAGGGGCATTAGATCTTGTCCCGGCACTGCATAATAGACCAGTTTACTTATACTTAATACTTTTGCTGCCAGAACAGTTGTGTTTTTTGCACACATAAAGTATTATATATATATATTAGGCCTGAAAACGAGTTAAAACCCCCAAAACATTATTTTTAGGAAAGAAGAGAACCTGGAAAATAATAGTGCCAATTCCAATGTTTATGACGCACGATTAGCAGAATGGTTTAGCAAGTACTGCCTGTGAACTGATTTGCAACCAATAATTAGAAAATTGTATCGGTTTGTGGAAAAATACACATTTTCAGCTCACTGCAATACATTCATTCTGGCTGGTCGGTCAATGGAGAATTAGGCCGCTGAGGAGGAATCAGAATACGAGAGCGTCATGTACAGGCAAATCTGTTTAGGAAGGGAAGCATACTTGTTATACTAATGGTGGAACCTAAGGGGTTAATCCTCTGCATTGTGTAAAACGGCTGTTTGATCTCGTCTTCTCTGATCCTCCCCTTCTTCTGCTGACTCCAGAACAGGTCCGGAAAAGACAGAGCCTTTGGAGTCAGGCTGCACATGCTCAGTTTGGTGTGTATGGCTTTTCTTGGGAGGGTGCATGTGATCAGCACAGGGCCAATCATCACTGTCCAGACAGAGTGTCAGGGGTCCTGGATCCTGATAGAACAGCCAGTGCAGTATGAAAACTTATCTTACAGGCTTTACCAGATACTGACAGAAGTCACAAGACTGCTATATACTGCTGATGAGAAAAGTTAATTAGCAGTTTATATTTACTAAAATAATTGCATTTCCATGTTCTGTGTACTGTGGGAGACCAGATATAGTGAATGCAGGCTCCGGGGTTTAGTAACACTTTAAAATGGTTTTTCACACCAGCAGCGTTGGGCAATGTTGTCCAATGAAGTCCCAGCACAAAGTGGTGCTAATCTGCCCTATGATCGTGGGGGCAACGCATTGCAGTGCTAGGCAGCACACATTCAGTGCTGTTTGGTGTTAATGAGCCCTAAAGGGTTCATACAGAACAATGTAATCAGACTCCTTCTGCAGGATTTATTTAGCACTGCGTTTTTCTGCAATAATTGTTCGCTATTCATCTGTGTACCAATGATGTATTTTTCTTCCTATTGCTGTCAATAGTAGAAAAAACTGTAACCCCATCCCAGGAAAAACAACATCTACCAAGTACATGACATGCATTTAAGGGTTCTTCTACCCCGTGGCCTTATGGAAACCAAAAACTTTTGATCAAACTAAAATGCACTTCTCAAATACTCACATAGATCTTAGAAGTGGCAGTCCACTCCAGCCTATTGCTAAGCTTAAAATAATACTAAACCCACACCAGTAAAATCAGTCTGTATACGCAGTAAAGCATGCTTGCTATACTCGCTGTGGAACCTAAGGAGTTAATCCTCTGCATTGTGTAAAAAGACTTTCATCCTGTCTTCTCTGATCCTCCCCTTCTTCCACTGTCCCCAATCCATCTCCTGATAGCGCATAGCCTTGGGGGAACTCTGCATATGCTCAGTTTGATGTGTATTGCTAGAGAGTTTTTTATTTTAATTTGTATTTTTTTGGGAGGGTGCATGTGATTAGCACGGTCCAGACAGAGGGTCGGGGTCATGCAGCCTCATAGGACAGTCAGAGGAGAATGAAAACTCCTCATACAAGCTTTAACCAGACACTGATAGGAGGCACAAAACTGCTATATACTGCTGATGAGAAAAAGTATTTAGCAGTTTATATTTACTAAAATAAGTGCATTTCCATGCACTACAGACACAGATTTAGCTGTTGAGATACATAAAGTCTTTATAAATAAAACCAAGTTTTGTAAAAAAAAAAACTAATATATTGCTTTTTGACAAACAGAAGTGCATCTTTAAAATACAAAAAATATGAACTCTATTGGCTGTAATGCCATTGCAAATATTATCTGACTATATTACCAACATTAAATATTAAGAAAAAAATATAGGAGAAGCCTTTTTCTTAATTTTTTCTATTTCAGCAGCTTAGTAGATGCCCCCTACTTATTCTTATGGGGTAGTGGAATAGTGCAATACAGTGCCTTGAAAAAGTATTCATATCCCTTGAAATTTTCCACACTGTCATATTACAGCCAAAAACTTAAATGTATTTTTATTATTGGGATTTTGTGTGATAGACCAACACAAAGTGGCACATAATTGTGAAGTGGAAGGAAAATGATAAATGGTTTTTAAACGTTTTTACAAATATGTGAGCCTTCCTGAGTCAATACTTTGTAGAACCACCTTTCTCTGCAAATACAGCTTCAAGCCTTTTTTTGGGGAGGTCTCTACCAGCTTTGTACATCTAGAAAGTGAAAATTTTGCCCATTCTTCTTTGCAAAATAGCTCAAGCTCTGTCAGATTGGATGGAGAGCGTCTGTGAACAGCAATTTTCAAGTCTTGCCACAGATTGTCAATTGGATTTAGGTCTGGACTTTGACTGGGCCATTCTAACACATGAATATGCTTTGATCTAAACCATTGCATTGTAGCTCTGGCTGTATGTTTAGGGTCGTTGTCCTGCTGGAAGGTGAACCTTTGCCCCAGTCTCCAGTCTTTTTCAGACTCTAACAGGTTTTCTTCTAATATTGCCCTGTATTTGGCTCCATTTATCTTCCCATAAACTCTGACCAGCTTCCCTGTCCCTGCTGAAGAAAAGCATCCCCACAACACGATAGTGCCACCACCATGTTTCACAGTGGGGATGGTGTGTTCAGGGTAAATCAGGTCTCTTCTGACCAGAGCACCTTCTTCCACATGTTTTCTGTGTCCCCCACATGGCTTCTCACAAACTGCAAACAGGACTTCTTATGACTTTCTCTCAATAGCTTTCTTCCACAAAGGTCAGATTTGTGGAGTGCACGACTAATAGTTGTCCTTGTGACAGATTCTCCCATCTGAGCTGTGGATCTCTGCAGCTCCTCCAGAGTTACCATGGGCCTCTTGGCTGCTTCTCTGATTAATGCTCTCCTTGCCCGGCCTGTCAGTTTAGTTAGATGGCCATGTCTTGGTAGGGTTGCAGTTGTGCCATACTCTTTCCATTTTCGGATGATGGCTTGTACAGTGCTCCGTCAGATGTTTAAAGCTTGGGATATTTTTTTTTTAAAACCTAACCCTGCTTTAAAATTCTTTATAACTTTATCCTTGACCTGTCTGGTGTGTTCCTTGGCCTTCATGAGGCTGTTTGTTTACTAAGGTTCTCTAACAAACCTCGGAGGGCTTCACAGAACAGCCACATTTATTCTGAGATTAAATTACACACAGGTAGACTCCATTTACTAATTAGGTGACTTCGTAAGGCAATTGGTTCCACTAGATTTTAGTTAGAGGTATCAGAATAAAGGGGCTGAATACAAATGTACACCACACTTTTTAGATATTTATTTGTAAAATATTTGGAAACCCATTTATAATTTTCCTTCCACTTCACAATTATGTGCCACTTTGTGTTGGTCTATCACCTAAAATCCCAATAAAATACAAGTTTTTGGTTGTAACATGACAAAATGTGGAACATGTCAAGGGGTACAAATACTTTAAGGCACTGTACATGTGCAATTTAAAAAAAAGGCCAGCAGAGTAGTGTTAGTTTTAATATTAATTTTCGATTTCTTTTTAGTCATAGTCTTTTGACTAAAATGCCATTTTAGTTTTAGTCGTATTTTAGTCAACTCAAATAGTGTTAGTTTGGTTGACTAAAATATTTTAGTCGACTAAATTAACACTGCGGCCAGGTCACATGATCAGCTGCGGCTTCAGGGTAGGAGAGGAACAGCCGAGAACGGATGCCCCATAGTAAGTTTACGGGTGACATCAGCACCCAGACTCTGCAGCAGTTGTCGGTGGTCTCTCCTCTTCACTGAAGCCGGCTGCTGTGGAGATCATGTGATCAGACCAGATCGCTCTTAGAATAAGTAAAGCATACACATCTTCCTTTCACAGGGTAGAAAGAATAAAGTG
Source organism: Rana muscosa (assembly GCA_029206835.1). Classification (NCBI taxonomy): domain Eukaryota; kingdom Metazoa; phylum Chordata; class Amphibia; order Anura; family Ranidae; genus Rana; species Rana muscosa. Next base: position 250,462,122 of record CM055123.1, on the reverse strand, counting down.
GGGTGGGAGCAGGTTTAAGCTTAAGCCAAGTACACAGAGAAAAATCAGATGTATGATCATCCGTTTTGTTTTTCCTGCTAGTCTCAATAATCGAAAACGAGGGACTTGGTAAAGGTACTAAAAAGGATCTATCCTGCCTTGTATCAATGGTTCAGGCTGGTGGTGGTGTAATGGAGTGGGGGATATTTTCTTGGCACACTTTGGGCCCCTTAGTACCAATTGAGCATCGTTTCAATGCCACGGCCTACCTGAGTATTGTTGCTGACCATGTCCATCCCTTTATGACCACAGTGTCCCCATCTTCTGATGGCTCCTTCCAGCAGGATAATGCACCATGTATGTCACAAAGCTCCAATCATCTCCCCACTGGTTTCTTGAACATGACAATGAGGTCCCTGTACTCCAATGGTCTCTACAGCCACCAGATCTCATCCAAAAGAGCCCCTTTGGGATATGGTGGAATGGGAGATTCACATCATGGATGTGCAGTTAACAAATTTGCAGTAACTACGTGATGTTATCATATCACTATGGACCAAAATCTCTGAGGAATGTTTCCAACACCTTGTGGAATCTATGCCACGAAGAATGAAAGCAGTTCTGAACGCAAGCGTGGTCCAACCCGATACTAGCAAGGTGTACCTAATAAATTGGCCAGTGAGTGGACATCAGGTAAAAACCCCTCCAAACTACATAAAAAAGCTTTGACTTCACATACCTTTAAAATGCAAGGGTGTGAATAAGGTTCAAGAGGATATTTTTTTTGTCAATATGAAGCCAAGATCAAGAATACAGGTACGTGACCTCCAACTAGCAGGAGGAAAAGTTCAAAACTAACCTTAGAAAGTATTTTACTAAAAGAGTAGTTGATGCTTGGAACAGACTTCCAGCAGAGGTAGCGAGTCAGTTAACAGTAAGTGAACTTAGACATGCTTAGGGCAAACACAGACCTATATAAAAAGGGTAAAACATGATTAAGAGGAGGAGGGCAGACTCCATGGACCGCTTGGGACTTGTTCTGCTGTCACTCTTCTATGTTTCTAATCATTTTCCCAGAGTGATCCTAAACCGGTTTTAATGCAGGTGCATGTCGCTTGCTTCTGACCGACACCGATCTACACGAGCCCAAAGGGAGCAGAATTCTAAGAGCCGGCGACACACACACCTCCTAGAATCCCATAGAGGAGATGGTTGGGAGATAAGATACATCCACAGTGTGGCACTCACCGGGTACACAATGGAGGTTCCTCACGTTCCCACAAGGCGTTTGGTGTGTTCCAGGCTGAGGACAAGGGGGACGGAGAGCAGCACCTGGAGGATTGTCTCTAGTCACTGCCGCAGCAAGCTTCTGTGAGTGTGAAGACAGGCGGGGAGGGTGGAGAGGGCTGGGAGGCGCCGACTGAACGGATCCGTTTACACTTGTCAGGTATCTGCCGCACACAGCTGGGGAGAAAAGAATTTCAAAACTTATTGTCACCGTCCAGACGCAGCTAGCTCATTATACATTACAAGTCAAAATCTGACATTCTTTACTTACGTACATGTAAACCTGATCAGTGTCCAATCATCTCATCAATATTCGGTCAAGTAGATATAAACTAAAAGCATGGAGGAGTTGTTGGATCATATCTTTGCTATATAGATATATTTACTTTATACATCTATGGATCTCCTAGATATCAATGAAAGGATCCAAACCTCTGTTTGTTGTATTGGGTATCTGAGGGCATTGTCAAGCCATAGGGTGTTATACCGTATATACTCGAGTATAAGCCGACCCGAGTATAAGCCGAGGCACCTAATTTTACCACAAAAAACTGGGGTAACTTATTGACTCGAGTATAAGCCTAGGGTGTCCATCTGCATGCCTCACTGTGCCCATGCCTCACTGTGTCCAATCTCCCTACCTGATCGCTGTGTGACTAGACTGACTTAATATGGGAGTCTATGGAAGGGGTGCCCGGCTTTGAAAAATCTGTGCTCCCCGGCCGTAGGTCCCCTGGACAACAATCTTTGCACACATGTAGATGAGGAGTGGGGCTACATGTGTGCCAGGTTTGGGGTCCAGTGGACCTAGGGCCGGCCAGTACCAGGTCCCCAAAATCACTGGAGAAATTATCGTTTAACATTGGTGTCTATGGAAGGGGAGCCCAGCTTTGAAAAATTGGTGCTCCCCGGCCGTAGGTCCCCCGGACAACTAACTTTGCACACTTGTAGAGGAAGAGTGGGACTACATGTGTGCTAAGTTTGGGGTCCAGGGGACCTACGGCTGGTCGGGTTTGGGCACACAAATGTGAAGATGGACACAGACTCGAGTATAAGCCGATGGGAGCATTTTCAGCACACAAAAAAAGTGCTGAAAAACTTGGCTTATACTCGAGTATATACGGTATGTTATTTTAATCAATTTGTAATAAAATTATATTTTTTATACTTACTGCCTCATGATATGCCCACAAAGTCCGCCCTTTTTTTGTGTCTCGCTCTCAAGCCTTGCATATATAGGATTATTATATAGCGCTAGTTTGCGCAAAGTTATTAAGCCTCGTACACACGATGGGATTTCCATCGGACAAATCCGTGGGTTTTTGTCCAAAGGGCGTTGGCCATGAACTTGTTCTGCATACAGACGGCAGAACTTTTTCAGCCAACATACGCCAAACTACGTGATTTTTCAGGTCTTTAGCGCCACCCTTTGGGGCAACTTCTGCTAATGTTGTCTGATGGTTAGAATTGGTTCGGAGCATGCGTGTTTGTAATTTGGATTTTAGTCCTACAGACTTGTGTACACATGATCGGATAATCCGACGGAACACATTTGTTGTCGGACAATTTGGGAGCATGCACAGCCAACATTTGTTGTTGGAAATTCCAACAACAATTGTCCGATGGAGCATAAAGACGGTCGGATTATCCGATAAAACCCTTCCATCACACAATTGTTGTCGGAATATCCGATCGTACGTACGGGCCTTTAGACTGCTCTGTGCACTTCGTAATATAAACAATTGATTATTTTTTTCATAATAATTTTTTTAAATTTTATTTAACACATAATTATTGACATACATAACATCACATTAATTTTGATCTAGTATCCCCCCATCCCAAAAACAAAACAAAAAAAAATTATATATTTTCCAAAAATGTTCCCTCCTTTTCCCCCCTCCCTTCCCTCCCCTTAATTAAATCCCCTCCCATAAACATAAACAACTGATTAAAAAAAAAAAAAAAACGAAATCCAGAGCACCGCTGCAGACCTTCACAGACCATAAGGTTCAGGCTCCTTGGCTTATCTCTGCTCCAAAATGAGAATGATAAAAAGAGGAGGGTCACACTCCGTCAAACTCATCGTAATGCATTATTTTATACACCATAAAATGGCTACATTCATGTCTCCACCCAAAGAATCACATTCCTTATATGCGTTTCACCCCCAATAGGGGGTATGGACAGAGTAGTTGTAGCTGGGGTGGATGCATGGAAATTATGGCTGCCTAAATTTAATAATTTTAGGTACTTATATAGCGTCATCAATTTACACAGCGCTTTACATATGCATAATACATTCACATCAGACTCTGCCCTCAAGGAGCTTACACTCTAAGGCCCCTAACTCACATGCATACACACATACTAGGGCCAATTTAGACAGGATCCGATTAACCTACCAGCATGTCTTTAGAGTGTTATTAGTGGATATTTAGATTTTCTACCTCCCACCACTTCCTGTACTAATCTACCCTTCTGAGCAAGCCCGTTGGGGGTGAAATGCGTGTAGGACATGTGGTTCTTAGGGTGGAGACAACATGTATGTAGCAATTTTATGGTGTATGGAATAAAGCATTAAGAATATAGGTGCCGGCTATAAACCTTCATGGAGCCGGAAGACAGTTGTTTAGTGCAGTAGCCGGCAGCTATGAGACACTGCAGACTTTTTTTTTTACCAGGAGCAGTCCCCTCCCCCAAAAAGACAAAACAAAAAAGCAGTTTAGAATGAGGGTCGCACTCCGTCATAAACTTATCTGAATGCTTTATTCCACATATCATAAAATGGCTACATACATGCTATCTCCACCCTAGGAACAACTCTTCCAATACGCATTTCACCCCCCGACGGGCTTGCTTACAAGGATAGAGTAGGTACAGAAAGTAGTGGGAGGTAGAAAATGAAAATATCCACTAATTAAGGCAGCCATAATTCCCAAGCATCCATCCCAGCTGCAGCTACTCGCTGTACGTACCGTGTTTGGGGTGACGCAGTGTAGATAGTTGCCAGCACACCACTGATCTTCAGGTTGAGTCCAAACTGTTTTTTATTGAAGTGTCATATCACAAACAAGAGAGTGCAACATTTCAGAGCATGTGTTAAAATTACATTAGCAGTATCTCACAAGAGTCAGTACACACCTCAAATGACCCCTTTATCAGGCATGTGTTGTTAAAATTACATTAGCAGTATCTCACAAGAGTCAGTACACCCCTCAAATTTTTATAAATATTTTATTATATCTTTTCATGTGACAACACTGAAGACACGCAGCCATTAATGTCTAAACTGCTGGCAACAAAAAAGTGAGCACACCCCTAAGTGAAAATGTCCAAATTGGGCCCAAAGTGTCAATATTTTGTGTGGCCACCATTATTTTCCAGTGCTGCCTTAACCCTCTTGGGCATGGAGTTCACCAGAGCTTCACAGGTTGCCACTGGAGTCCTCTTCCACTCCTCCATGATGACATCACAGAGCTGGTGGATGTTAGAGACCTTGTGCTCCTCTACCTTCCGTTTGAGGATGCCCCACAGATGCTCAATAGGGTTTAGGTCTGGAGACACGTGAGGGGTGTACTCACTGTATATGTACGTACGTATACGTGCCTTAGCTTCAGCTGCAAAACCTCCATTCCTGTAGGCTCCCTTCAGTGTGTTATAAATTAGTTTATTTACATATTCGATTTGTACATTCAGGCTGCTATGGATATACACACCGCAGATCTCATAGACCCCAGCGCTGTGGCTGTGTCTCAGTCATTCTCTCTTGCTGGTCAATAAAGCAAAGCCTGAGGCAGTTTGCTCTGTGAATGGCCAGGAGGAAAGGAGGTCAGAGACACAACCATAGCACTGGGGGTCTATGAGACCTGCAGTGTTTATATCCGTGGCAGCACGGAAGTACAGCTGGAACTGTACTAATTGGACATGTAAAGCAACTAGTTTTAAAGAGCCTGAATGAATGGAGTTTTGCAGCTGAGAATAAAGCTGGCTATACATCCATAGCAAACATTTAATCTGTGGATGGCAATGTTGGCACCACCCAACTTGATAAACTTCAACGGAGCCGGTTCAGCCAAACAGTGACCGCAGCCTATCAGATGCAGGCAATGTTTGGATAGGTGCGCACAGCTGTTAACCTAGCCATAGATGGTTCAGATCGCAACCGGTTCAGTGGGAACCGGCCGAGATTCGATCCATGTATGGGCAGGCTAATTGCATCCAAGTCGATCCATCCATCGATTTGGGTGTAACCTGCATGTGATGATTATTAGCCGTTATAGCAGCTAGCAATAATCTGTGTTCTGCTGGCAGGAACCGCCCCCCATCCCTGTAAGAACATAATAGCTCTGTAGGAGGGATTCCCCCATCAACACTGACTGTGTTATTTAGGAAATCAAGCAATTTTCCTTCCTGCAAACCGTGGTTGCAGGAAAGAAAAATAACATAATTTATGGCCTGCCCTAAATAGCCATCATGGGGGGTACGTCCATCTGTGTCATTTAGCATGGATGGAGGAATCTTACAAAAACATGTGCGTGTATTCCTCTTTCTTGTACAGGTTAGTCAACATAGGTGTTGGGGGGGGGGGGGGGGGAGAGAGTTTTTAGGACCAGTAGGTTGAGGCTAGAATTCTTCTTTAAATAAAAACGTCAGTGCATGTACAGGATCTTTGCAGGGGTTGTACCAGGAAAGTAAATACACAGAAAGGGAACATGAGGGGGGGCTGGGGCGTGACATTTGGATTTCCCTATACATTTTCTTCCTATTGCAAATAATGGGTTAGGCTGACCTAAAATGGCATCTATTATTGGCAAAATCTTGTTACAAATTGGTGAAGCCTATTCACAAAAAAGATTTCACTGGATTCTTTTCATCTTTGTCACAACCAATGGTAATAAACCAGCGGATTTCAACCTTTATAATAGGCCCAATGAGTTACCTGTTAGATTTGAAGGCTCACGGGTTAATCCAATGCAGACTAACCCTCCATTTAAGCAAGGAAAGTTTATTGCAGCCACAGTCCATAAAGCAGAGGCAAAGGAGGACGGGAGGATGTGGTTGGGAAAAGCGGAGTTCCTACTCATCTTCTGAGGTTTTAAAATATTCCAAATTCCTCTGTGGACAACCCAGTGAAATATTCTGACCTGAGGGCCCAGATGCATTCCAGGAGCCCCCATCATTCTGAACACTCTGGATACAGGTCTATGGCGGAACTGTTCAGATATATAGGAAGCTATGGACCGATTTCCATCTGAGCCATTGCCCTAGGAGCAAAACACGAAGAAGCCCTGTAAATGTTCCTAGGCTTAGTAGGCTAAAAATCAGTGATGAATTCTGTGCAAAAAGATTACATTTTCATCAGTCTTATTAAACACAGCAATGGGAATGGTCTATTATTGATTGTTATGGATTATTAGAGCTCATGCACAGAAGCTCAAAGAAGCTGCTCCTTTTTTTCTGCCTGGAAACTCCCCTCCATGTTAGCCAATTTGTCCATGCACACTATTGTCTAGTACCCACAACCGGGATTCCCGACAGGAAAAGATCAGTCGGAAATCCCAAGGGGAAAACCGAGAGCCTGCTCTCTACTTTTCCCCCCTACAGACAATCGGTTTTCCCGTTGGGAAAACTCAGATGAGAGTTTTTCCTCGGGAATCCCGACCCTGCGTTTGCTCCATTTGAGTTTTCCCGACGGGAAAACCGATTGTCTGTAGGAGGGAAAAGTAGAGAGCAGGCTCTCGGTTTTCCCCTTGGGATTTCCGACGGATCTTTTCCTGTCGGGAATCCCGGTCGTGGGTATTGGCAATAGACCAAAAATGGTAGTTTTCGGCTACACAAGGCCGGGTTTTCGGATGGGAAAAAGTCAGTCGGGAAACCCGCAGGGAAAAAAAAGAGCTTGTTCTCTTTTTTTAGCCAGCCGATTTTGGCAGTTTTCCCGCCGGAAAAACTGCGAGGAAGCATACACATGGCCGGGATTCCTGGCCAAAAGCTCTCCTCGCAGTTTTCCCGTCGGGAAACCTGGTCGTGTGTACGGGGCATAAGGCTTTTTCAGTAGTTTACCGGCATATGCTCTTACAGGCAGAAAAAACCCCACCAAACTCGTGTTTTTGAGAGGGGCTTTCGAGCAGAAGAGACACCTAAATAACCAAAAACACGCAAAAAGGAGCATGAAAAAGCACAAATAAGCTCCAAAAACACAAAGAACAAAAACAAATAGGAAAAATTAGTTGAGGTGAGGGTTTGTGAAAAAAATGCTTATGCTCAAAAAAGCTTAATATAAACATACAAAAAGAGCCCAAAAAAGTACAAGCTTCTTCAAGCTGAAATAAAAGATCAAATGCCTGCATGAGCCCTTAGACTTTTCATATAATCACTTACCATGAAGGAGCCGCTGGTTTTCTTGGGTACCATGTTCCCAGAGCCTAAGACTCTAAGCAGCACTCCGCTCTCCGACACACCCGTAATGAAGAGGGGATATTTATTGCAACAATGTATACAATAACCAGAGAAAAAGAAACAGCACTAACCCCCTCAAACATATAGTTAAAACCGTACCAAAATAGTTTATACAGTTGGTAATAAGCAAACGGACCAGAAAATGCCCCCCTATACCCTGTACTTAGGAGGGTTCTGACTAAGGTCAATGCTGAGATAATAGCTTGGCAGTTTTTCTCAAACCCTTTCCTTACTGGCCAGATTGATGAGGCCCAAATACAGCGTTTGAGTGCTCAGAGTTCCTCTGAACGGGGGTATAGGCCCCTAATAGGGTGTCCCAAGCAGACAACACTGTTTATTAATAAGATACGGTAGGGTATAGCCAGCAGCCTCTCATCAACTCTTGGGGCGACGACTTTTCCCCTTCTATTCTAAATTGGCAGCTCAGCTCAGCAGTGGTAGTGACGTCTTCCCCATCAATCAGACAGCAGCACCAGTCAGCATTAGTGGCCTTCCCACGTACCAGTAGATGTCCGCTACTCCACCTTTCTGCACCCCCAATGCAGTCATAGACAAATCTGCTACCAGTCTGCTACACGGTCTGTGCCTCACAATGTCCTCAATACATCTCCTTCGAGGCTGGGAACAGACCTGCCTTTTCCTCTCCACTGAGTCTACATGATCCTGGGATATGTAGTTCAAACGCCATTCTGAAACACAGGCTCAGTCTGTCTGGGGACTACATTCTTCCCAACAGGCTTTTGTCACTCCCAGAATGAACAGCTGTCCACACCCCCAGCCTCTGAGTTCCCTGGGTGGTGGGTGGGGCTGCACACTGCCCTGTAACAACAATGTCCTCTTCCTCGAACTTCCCACCGCTCCTGTGCTTGACAGCCTGAGAGTAGGCGAGGAAGTGCAGGGCAGCAGTGATAATAGCCCAGTCCCTGTTGTCAAGACAGAGCAGTGCTGTGTACCAGAGGCTACACAAACCCAATCACAGGTGTCACAGTGAAATACTTCCAAAACGTGGAGTTGAAATCTTTTGCCAATAGCACTGTAAAGCAGGAATGTTGTAAAAAAATAAAAATTCACAGCCTTGCTGGGATGGATAACTAAAGAGAAGGGCTGAAATACTTCACTCTACTGGAGAAAAAGCTGCTGCTACAGGCGATCTCTGGTGCATTTTTCATAAGCGTAATCCTACGCCAGTAGTCACATGATCCCTGTGGAAATTAAAGATTAGTCAATCTTACTTCTGATCCTCCCGTTTAACATAAATCACATGACAAGAAGGAAGACTTTTCTGCAGGTATTTTGGAATAATTCTATTCTTTTTAATGTAGAAAGTTCCAAATCCAAGAACTTAATGCTTAAAGCTTTAATTCCATCCAAGCCAGGTTGAATCTTTTAAGTTGGACATGGAATTTTAAGCAATGTCCGCAATATGGATTTCAGAGCTAAAGTTACCTACATATTCGAAGGCCCGTTATTGTAAATAAAAAAATATTGTCTAGTAACTGAGTTAATACCTGTAATGATAGAATACTGTACATGTCATGTTCCTTTATATTTTTTCCACAGTAACATGCAGACCAAGTGTTACACTAGTTATGTAATGCTATGCAAAGTTATGTTAATGTTTATTTAATTGGTTATTATATTGCCATCTTGTGGTCATTTTAGTTATTGCACCATCCTTTTCTTTTTATTGTCTGTGTCCCCACCCATCTTGTGATGAATTTCTTGTTACGGCTTCTCTATCTTGTGGGGAGCAAGGGACATGGCCACTTCTGTATAGGCCTCATGCCATCTGCTCGCATTCTGGAACACATTACCATGTTTTGACCTGCAGATACCCTTTCATTCATTTACCACATCTTGTTGTTTTCTGTACCCACTGCTTGCAATAAAGACCCACGCTTATGGAAGAAACGGTCTCTGGCGAGTTCAAGCTATCTGATAAGACGGTCCGCAGTGATTATATCTGCTTATATAGGCCAGGAATAAAGGTCTCAGCAAGGGATAAGTCACTATTTCAACAGTTGGAGTCAGAATACTAAGCTTTCCAACAAAAGTGTCAGTTATAGGGGCCTGGACAAACCATTTACCAATGACAGCGGAGATTAAAATGGTCACACCTTTGATTCATATGCTTTAAACTTTTTTTCCAATGCAAAAGACAGTTGCTGTATCTGCTTTAAAAGTGTTAGCTGGAGTTGAACTTTATATCTCTCTTACTTAAAATAGAAGTATGGTCAAAGCTTTTTTGGCCATACTTCTCATCTGGGTCACAGGAGGAATGTGCTTACTTGTGCTATCCTGTGACCCAGAATCAGTCGACAGTGGGCTAAAGTAGAACTGAGGGATTGGCAGCCATGCGATTGCTCAGTTCTCGGGCTTAGAGCAGAGGGGGGGAGGATAGCTGTAGCATCAGACTGCTGTTGCAGCATGGAAATTAGTATGTATGTATTTTTATGGTTTAACCCCCAAACTGCTCCTTTAATAATAGAAGAAAAAAAAATTGCAGCACATCAATTTTTAGTTGTGGTAGCTGCATTTATTTTTATTTTGGGGGGGGTTCCTTTTTTTACAGCAAGCGGTCTGGTCAGGAAGCATGATGTTCAACTTCTTTTAACAAACCAAGCTTTCCAGACAAAGTAGCAGTTGAGACAAACAATTGTCAAGGGTGCTTATAATGATCAGCTTTTATTTGTGTCAAGGTGTGATTTCACTGCAAACTGAGCAGCATGTTTACATGAAGGGAAAAAATAATGGATCTCCTGGTAGGATCAACAGATAAAAAAACTGTTACAGGTGGGATTTATTAAAACAAAGACTGCTGTGTTAAAGTAGAACTATAGGCAAATTTTTTTTTTTTCATTTCGGATAGAGTAAGGGGGGGGGGGGGGGCGGTTATAACCAATCAGAATTTTTTCACCAACTGTGTCCTATTGTGGAGCAAGGGCATAAAATATTTGGTGGACATACGTGATGGATCTGGGCTTTTCACTTTCGACAGATTGAAAAACAAATTCCAGCTACTGAACTTTTTTAGGTTCCTGCAACTCTATCATGCCTTTGATTCGCAATTTAAATCCATACAGCTTCGGCTGCAGCAGGATGACCTGGAGGCCATATTGAGATCTCCCAAAACCAATATCCCAAATATTCTGAGCCATGCTGACATCCATCTAGGTTGGCCTGGACGGTCTGCGTGGTTTGTGGCGGACAGAGGTGCAGGAGCTAGACATCGAAGACTGGGAGGACATGTGGGATTACTCACTTCAGCCATTGATTGTGGCTAGAGACGAACTGATTAAATTCAAAATCTTACATTGGATTACTTTATGCCACAATCCCTATATGCCAATATACCCAGCCTCCTCAGCTAGCTGCTGGAGATGCTCTGGTACTCCTGCAGGCTTCACATATTATTTTTGGGGAATACCCATAGATTCAAGATTATTGGCGGGAGGTGACTCAATTCATCCATGGGTTAACCACTATTCCTATCCTCCTGACGGTTAGTGTTTGTATCTTTGGGCTAGAGTAGAACCGCTAACATAAAACAACACGCACTTTAATAAGTATCCTCCCATTTTATGCAAGAAAGGCCATAGTTCTCAAATGTTAGTTAGCTGGACCCACTACCTTGTCATGGAAACAGACAGTCAATGCTATGATACCCCTCTATAAAAGCAACATACCGTATTTATCGGCGTATAACACGCACTTTTTTCCCCTTAAAATCAGGGGAAAATCGTGGGTGCGTGTTATACGCCGATACCCACTGATCCCGGCGATCTCCGCTGACTGAGCGGAGTGCAGCGATCGCCGCCGAGATACACATAGCCGAGTGTACTCGGCTTTTCTCGGCTCTGCTCACAGTCACGCCCAGTCCCGCCATTGGACCTGTGATATGTCCATCATAGGGCGTGACTCGGCGTGACTGTGAGCGGAGCCGAGAAAAGCCGAGTATAGCCGAGTACACTCGGCTATGTGTATCTCGGCGGCGGCTCCGCCCAGTCCCTGCGTCTCTGCGTCCCTGCGTTCTCGGCGGCGTTCGCCCCGCTCCGCCTAGTCTCTGCGGCGATCTCGGCGGCGCCAATTTTGAAAACTGGGGCAAGGCTGCACTTAGCAAAGGCTGCACTGGACACTGGGCAAAGCTACACTGGGCAAAGGCTGCACTGGAAAAAGCTGCACTGGACACTGGGCAAAGGCTGCACTGGACACTGGGCAAAGGCTGCACTGGACAAAGCTGCACTGGACACTGAGCAAAGGCTGCACTGGACACTGGGCAAAGGCTGCACTGGACACTGGGCAAAGGCTGCACTGGACACTGGGCAAAGGCTGCACTGGACACTGGGCAAAGGCTGCACTGGACACTGGGGCAAGGCTGCAATGGACACTGGGGCAAGGCTGCAATGGACACTGCTGACAAGGCTGCAACGGACACTGGTAAGGCTGCATTTAAATGTAAGTTTTTTTTTTCCTTAAACTTCCCTCCTAAAAGTTTTTTTCCCTAAAATTCCCTCCTAAACTTGGGGTGCGTGTTATACGCCGATAAATACGGTACTTATCCCGAGGCTGCTCCAAGAAATATGAACATTTTGGGCATTTGTGGACAGACTCGGATTCTACGGTTGATGTTCAGACCTTAGTAGACCAATGTAGTTAAACTTCCTGAAGATATACATGGAGCTGGGATCTATGCCTAGGATAAGCGAGTGGTTGGGTAGGCCCCTACAGATATTGTACCAATATTTTAATCTCATTACTCTTATAGTGTCCAGTTAATATAGCTAGAAGGGGAGGAAGGTCCTCCAAAATGCATTACTCCATATCATTATCCTGTCAACTATAACCTGAGCGTTGTGTGCTTAGATGTCTAGAACTTAGTGATATTTGGTTAGTTGGTAAGTTAAAGGGACACTAAATGTTCATGTTTTCTCACCTTAATGCATCCTATGCATTAAGGTGAAAAAACATCCGACAATACAGCCCCCCCGCGCCTGTTTTACTTACCCGAGCCCGTTCATCTGCTGCGCTCGCCCCCAACGTCATATTCGTCGCTCAGCCTGGCCGTTGATTGGCTAGAGTGGATGGATTGAAAGAAGCGAAGCCATTGGCTCGCGCTGCTGTCAATCACATCCAATGACGCGGCGCGCGGGGGGCCGAGTAATACAGTAAGCGGATATAGCCGCCGGCTGTATCACGGAAGCGCGCCCGCAAGAACTAACCACCATGCGAGAGCTGGCATGAAGGTGTTTAGATCTTGCGGGCAGGAGCCGAGACAGCCGCCGAGGGAACCCCGGAAGATCAGGTTCAGGGCCACTCTGTGCAAAACAAACTGCACAGTGGAGGTAAGTAGAACATGTTTGTTATTTAAAAAAAATAATAAAAATCCCCTTTACAACCCCTTTAAGTTATGAGTTGTATCATGTTAGGCACAATGGCTCTGTTTTGTATCTATAACTCAAACTTTTCAATAAAAATAAAAAATAAATAAAAATTACACCTATAGGGACCTGTGATATGGGACTCCTTGGATGTCCTGGAAAAAACAACCTGAAAGTATGAGAGGCCACTGCCAGGTTCCTTCTTTGCACATCAGCTGGTAGTTAGACCTTTTACAGTGAAAATATGTTTGTTTTATCTTCATTACCATTGATTTTTAGCCCATTTTCTGTTCTACGTGTAGCGGGGTCTTCAAAGTTAGTGGGATACACCTGGGGGTAGAGAGACCCAGGTGTGTAATTATGTCAGGGTTCAGACCCCTTTTTTTTTTTTATTCGTGGAGGATTGGGTGGTGTAATATTCTCTTTGACCAGTGGGTGTCAGTATACCTACTGGCTCGAGGTAGATTCACTACCAGAGGGCTACCCTTCTTTGTCCCTTCCTGGAGATGGTACGGCCGGGGCGGGGAACCCGCCGTGGTGTCGATGGGAGGATATAAAAGGGGGAGACGCCCTCGCCACGGGGGCTGTCCGGAGGGAGGAGATCGTGTCTTCACGCACCCAGGCACCTTAGGCCTGGGTGCGGGCGGTTCAAGGTTCCGGCCTAGGCGCCCAAGGCCTGGCCGGAACGAAGATGGAGTCCATCCCGGGCACCTTCAGCCTGGGGTGAGGTACTATTAAGGAGGCCTGGGACCCGGTGACTCCGGCTGGGTCCCGCGAGGGTGGAGTTGCTCCAGGGCGCCCCTTGCGAGGGGACCCGCATCTGAGGTGAGGAGGCTGGGGAGGTCACCCATCCGAAGACCCGGTGCAGTGTCAACCCGGTGACGGATGGGCCTTCGGTAACTCCCTCGGAGGACATCTTCCCCTGATATGGGCTACAGCGCAGCGGAGGAGCTTTCATCAAGATTCCTGCAACCCCTGGTCATAGCACAGGGAGTGTAGGGACTAGGAACCTGTACAGTGCCTCGACCTGCTTCCCCATCGTATCATGCCGTTGCATTTGACTGTATGTGCAGATACGCAATAAACCTGAGTTTGGACTTTGATGGGTGTATGGACTCTGTTGATGGGAACAAAGGGAGATTCCGGCACGGAAGGACTGACCCTCATAACCAGCGCACATTTGGCCCGAGGAAAAAGATTAATACTGGCCTTCACCTCACCCACAGCCATGGGGAGGACATGGGCCGTGGCGCACCTCACTCTGTCGCTCGACATACCCCTAGCTAAAGAGGTCGGGGTGAGGCCGCTACACGTGGGGGCTCGTGAGTCCGGGATGAAATGTGTGTTGACCCTGAGGTTTGGAACGGCTGTGTTTGGACTTTGCTGCCCGGAGGAGGTCCGAGCAGGTCGGCCATGTGATTGGCCAAAGTGCATCCCTGTGCTCGAAGTCGTGGAAATTTCCCTAAAAAAACGGGAGAGGCCCATGCAGAAAGAGCGGGAAGAGGGAGGAGTCCAGCCGTGTGACAAACTACATGTGGGGACTTTTGCTGCACTGCGCCACGAGGCACCCCATGACTGCGCAATTCGTGGGAGGAGACTGAAGGAAGCCCGCGAAAACGTGCAAGTCGTGGGAGGAGTCTGGCCACGTGTGGAGAGACACGTGGAGACTCCGGCGCGAGGTCAGCGCGTGATGGAGCAGCAAGTGGTCGGAGCGAACTCAGGCTCCCCGTGGATGCCGGTACCTTATCCTTTCAAGATGACTGCATTTGCTGCACCCATTACAGACACGGGGATAAGGCTCAGGCCCCGAGGACAGTTGGCTCTGTATTCATGCAGAGACACGGAGGCCCTCGGTGTGATCTGTCCCGGATGCTCGGGACTGGTGGTCCAACTAAAGCCATTCGGGCGATGCGAAGCATGCAAGGAGTTTGTTTTTGAGGTTGAACCACACACGGAAAGGCCCCGGGCCCTACGCCTCAACTGCATCACAGGAACCGCCACTCCGGAGGGAGAGATCAAAGCCTTTGCGGAGTTTCCCGTGCGCGCTGACCAGGGCGAAGTGACTGCCCAACCAGAGACTGAGAGAGAAAAATCCGAGGACACTGCTTCGGTCACTACAGACTCCCTGCTGCCACCCCCGAAGAGGAAGATAGGCCTGGTGCAGGCATCCTATGGTCGTGGTCGAGCTTCACCCCGCCGCTTGCCTGGCCTGGATGGCGCCGGTAGAGAAGAGAGTCCCGGACATCCCAGTTCTTCAGAAGGTCCAGGTGAGCCAGGGGCTGGGACTGTGGTGTTGGTTGGAGGTGTCGGGGGTCCACAGTCGGTGGAGCCCGCAAGGGAGGGTAGCCTTCCGTCTACTAGAGACTACCTTCCCGCGGAGATGTATGACACCTCCGACTTAGAGTCATTGTCAGACTGTGGGGATGACGGAGAGATAGACGAACTGTTTCACCGGAAGGGCTGGGACAGACGCCCACTACCTGTGCTGAGTAAACCGCAGGATTCCCCCATGTCCATAGAAGACAGTACGCCCCGGGTGAAGGCCCCGGAGTTCTCGAGGAAATCTAGTCCTCCGACCAACTTCCCGCATTCAACTACATCACCCGCTCTGATGGTGGGGATGCAGCGTGCTTCATTGCGGGCACCAAAGACAAAGAAATCCGAGATGGTGAAGGTACCTCGGCACCCGGAGGCCATCGTACAGCCAGGAAAAGGTGAGCGAGATGTGATGCCACCTCTAGCCAGGTTGCAGAGACTTTTCTCCCAGAGAGTCGCCAGTGAATATGGGTGGGAGTACCCCTACTTGCCTCGGGACTTATTGTATGAAGTCGAGGTCCTGCGACCAAGGTGGTATGATGAGTTTGTATGGGAAAAACTTAAAGTACCCCATGCCAGGCGATACCTGTCATGTTCGCCTCCTGTGTCTAAAAAGTTCAAGGACTGCAGAGCTGATTGGAGACTTGGGCGCCATATTCATGCCGATAAGGTGCTCATCTGCCGGAAAGAAGGAGAGGATGTCGAATATTCGGTGGAAGTGTTTGACGGGCACCTGAAGCCCCTGTTTCTGCCGGATCCAAGGTTCTATTTATAGGAGAAGTGAGCTCCTATCTTGTTGCTGTTGAAACTTTCTGGAAGAGACATTCCCAGACGCCTAGAACTGTGCCCTACTTTTGTTTTGATTTGGGCTTTTCTTTTACTCACTGGAGATTTGGGAGCTGTTGTTTTTTTTCTCCCTTTTCTTCATGTGCCAAAGGCAGAGACTTTTGGGGTAGAGTTAGAGTAGGAGAGCAGGAAGAATGAAGATCTCACCAAGTGTCATTACCGCAGCGCTGTCACCAGGTGGCAGTGTTGTGCAACGAATGTTTGAAAATGTTACACATGCATTACGTACTTATTGGAGTGAGTGGGTCTCTCGGCTGACGGACCCACTCATGCCAAGTTAACACAGAGTGTTAGGATGTGTTTTTTTGTTTGTTTCCCTTCTGCAGGAGATTCGTCGGTCAAGACTACTGAGTATGGGGTGGTTCTTAGACAGTGACGGGAGGGATTGTATATGTGTACATGACAGATGTTTTATACAAAAGTTTTAATGTTCTAAGGTTTCCCTGTCTGTTGAGCAGGTCTTGGCACATACAGTATCCAAAATTTGAGGGATAGCCTCTGGGGCCCACTTCATGTCACCACTCCTTGGGAGACATGGGTGTGCACCTGACGCTGGGGACCAGCGTCAAATCACCAGGGGGAGTGTGTAGCGGGGTCTTCAAAGTTAGTGGGATACACCTGGGGGTAGAGAGACCCAGGTGTGTAATTATGTCAGGGTTCAGACCCCTTTTTTTTTTTATTCGTGGAGGATTGGGTGGTGTAATATTCTCTTTGACCAGTGGGTGTCAGTATACCTACTGGCTCGAGGTAGATTCACTACCAGAGGGCTACCCTTCTTTGTCCCTTCCTGGAGATGGTACGGCCGGGGCGGGGAACCCGCCGTGGTGTCGATGGGAGGATATAAAAGGGGGAGACGCCCTCGCCACGGGGGCTGTCCGGAGGGAGGAGATCGTGTCTTCACGCACCCAGGCACATTAGGCCTGGGTGCGGGCGGTTCAAGGTTCCGGCCTAGGCGCCCAAGGCCTGGCCGGAACGAAGATGGAGTCCATCCCGGGCACCTTCAGCCTGGGGTGAGGTACTATTAAGGAGGCCTGGGACCCGGTGACTCCGGCTGGGTCCCGCGAGGGTGGAGTTGCTCCAGGGCGCCCCTTGCGAGGGGACCCGCATCTGAGGTGAGGAGGCTGGGGAGGTCACCCATCCGAAGACCCGGTGCAGTGTCAACCCGGTGACGGATGGGCCTTCGGTAACTCCCTCGGAGGACATCTTCCCCTGATATGGGCTACAGCGCAGCGGAGGAGCTTTCATCAAGATTCCTGCAACCCCTGGTCATAGCACAGGGAGTGTAGGGACTAGGAACCTGTACAGTGCCTCGACCTGCTTCCCCATCGTATCATGCCGTTGCATTTGACTGTATGTGGAGATACGCAATAAACCTGAGTTTGGACTTTGATGGGTGTATGGACTCTGTTGATGGGAACAAAGGGAGATTCCGGCACGGAAGGACTGACCCTCATAACCAGCGCACATTTGGCCCGAGGAAAAAGATTAATACTGGCCTTCACCTCACCCACAGCCATGGGGAGGGCATGGGCCGTGGCGCACCTCACTCTGTCGCTCGACATACCCCTAGCTAAAGAGGTCGGGGTGAGGCCGCTACATACGTATTTGTTGATCTACGACAGTAATTATTTACACAAGCTCCAAGTGGTTTCCTCGAGTACCTCTGATAATCTTCGATTTCCGCCAGGATTCCTTGTACACCAAAAAGTCTTTAATGTCACTCACTGTAGCATGACAGAGGAATGGTAGAAGGTTAAATCACACGATTAATTACACTGATAGGTATAAACACTCCTAAAGCTAACCGACTGTGCACATCAATAGGTGGAATGTTGCAATAATCCCACTTAGCTATTTGCATCTATAGAGGCCACATAACACAACCAGACAGTACTCTGTAAATACACTTGCTGTTTAAAGCTGGTTTAATCTGCTTATATTTCACTCATTTCCTTTCTCCCCTCATCAACATGCTCATTTTTATTTAACCACTTGCCGACCAGCCGCTGCAGTTTTACTGCAGCAGGTTAGCTCAGCAAATCAACGTTACCTTACATTGCTTCCCATTGTGGCCACTAGGGGCACGCGCGCCGCCAGAGCCGATGCAAGGGCGCGATTACCGCCAGGCAGACGCAATCGGTCGTGACAGAGCAAGAACCGGGATCTGTGTGTAAACACACAGATCCCGGATCTTTCAGGGGAGAAGAGACTGAACGTGTGTTCATACAAAGCATGAACAGCGATCTGTCATCTCCCCTAGTAAGTCCCATCCCCCCTTCAGTTAGAACACAGTGAGGGATAACCCCTTGATAGCCCCCTAGTGTTAACCCCCTTCCCTGCAAGTGACATTTCTACAGTAATCAGTGCATTTTTATAGCACTAATCGCTGTACAAATGTCAATGGTCCCAAAAATGTGTCAAAAGTGTTCAATTTGTCTACCGCAATATCGCAGTCACGATAAAAATTGCAGATCACCGCCATTACTAGTAAAAAATAAATAATAAAAATGCCATAAATCTATCCCCTATTTTGTAGACGCTATAACATTTGCGCAAACCGATCAATATACACTTATTGCAATTTTTTTTTACCAAAAATATGTAGAATACATATCAGCCTAAACTGAGGAAAAGGCTATTTTTTTTGAAAAAAAATGTGGGATATTTATTATAGCAAAAAGTAAAAGATAGTGTTTTTTTCAAAACTGTCGCTCTGCTTTTGTTTATAGTGCAAAAAATAAAAAACGCAGAGGTGATCAAATACCACCAAAAGAAAGCTCTATTTGTGTGAAAAAAAAAGGACGTCAATTTTGTTTGGGTAGAACGTCGCACGACTGCGCAATTGTTTTTAAAGCGACGCAGTGCCGTATCGCAAAAAATGGCCTCGTCATTGAAAACAGCCTAAGCTTCCAGGGCTGAAATGGTTAAAGTCTTTCAGTTTTCATTACATACCTTACATTAGATCCAGTGATGTGATGTCTCTGTTCTTCTCTACGCAGTGCAGGCAGAACAGGCCTAGTGGAAAAAGCTGTACATAGCTTCTTCAGACAGCACACTGCTCCAGGTATTGTCTATATGCGATACTCAGTCACTTTAATTGAAATAAGTCATTTACAGTATTGCACAAAATAAAAAAAACACTTGCAGGAAAGAAATTATGTTCATGCTGATCAAAAATGTTAGTTTCACAGTCAAAACTGTCCTGCAGGCTCCGTGGCCGGTCCAAGAAGGCTGGAAGAGGTTGTGGAGAGGCTGGATGTCAGATGCATACAATGAAGTCCAAGCTAACCAATGTGGACCGCCGAAGTGATGTCACCAGAAGAGGAGTGAGCCGGGATCGAGACTGTCCTAGTGCAGGCTATGCGCGCTGAGCTCATAGTTGCCTTCCTTGTATCCATCTGACATCCAGCCTCTCCACAACCTCTTCCAGCCTTCTTGACTGTGAGACTGACACTTTTGATCAGCATGAACATCATTTCTTTCCTGCAAGTGTTTAATATTTTGTGCAATAAATGATATTTTAATACTGCACTTAGGTGGTGCCTCTCCCTCTCTCCCCCTCTGCTATTCACAGAGCCATGGACACACTCTTGGGATGGCTGCCTGCTATAGCCCTTATGTATGTTCTTAACCACTTAACGACCACTCACTGTATATATACGTCGGCAGAATGGCACCGACAGGCACAATCACGTAGAGTGTACGTGATTGCCTTTGTACAGTTGGGGGGTCCAATCGGACCCCCCTCCTATACAGTGAGTGGCCGGTAATCGTTCGGGAGCGATCCAGGATGAGGGGGCAGCCGTTGGATTCCGGCCACCCCCTCGCGATCGCTCCCGGCGAATGAAAAGGCCCCCTCTGTCACACACAGGCAGAGGGAGCAGGAGGAAGTGATGTCATCTCTGGTGCGGCGCTCACATATACCGAGCGCCGTACAAGAGAAGACATCAGGTCAGAGCACAAAACACTACACTGACACCAGAACACATAGGGACATAAATCGCCCCCCCAGCCCCCAGTCACAGTGTCACTGATTGCAGTGACCATTTATTTACTGATCACTGCAATCAGTGACATTTGTGACTGTAAAAGTGTCACTACAGTCAGTTTTAGGTCCAGTGTAGCCCCCTAACCCCCCCTAATAAAGGTTTAACCCCCTGATTGCCCCCCAGATATCCCTTTCACCCCCTATCACCACTGTCGCTAAGCGATCATTTTTCTGATCGCTGCCTTAGCGTCGGTGATGCCGATCGGTAGTCAGTAATTTTTTTTAGGTTCCCTGCAGGTTTTTATAGCGTCAGGTACCCCAATATATTATCTAATAAAGGTTTAACCCCCTTGATCGCACCCCAGGTAACCCTTTCACCCCCTATCACCACTGTCGCTAAGCAATCGTTTTTCTAAACGCTGTCTTCGTGTCGGTGATGCAGATCGGTAGCCAGTAATTTTTTTTAGGTTCGCCGCAGGTTTTTATAGCGTCAGGTACCCCAATATATTATCTAATAAAGGTTTAACCCCCTTGATCGCCCCCCAGGTAACCCTTTCACCCCCTATCTCCACTGTCGCTAAGCGATCGTTTTTCTAAACGCTGTCTTAGTGTCGGTGATGCAGATCGGTAGCCAGTAATTTTTTTTAGGTTCGCCGCAGGTTTTTATAGCGTCAGGTACCCCAATATATTATCTAGTAAAGGTTTAACCTCCTTGATCGCCCCCCAGGTAACCCTTTCACCCCCTATCACCACTGTCGCTAAGCGATCATTTTTCTGATCTCTGTCTTAGTGTCGGTGATGCAGTTCGGTAGCCAGTAATTTTTTTTAGGTTCGCCGCAGGTTTTTATATAGCGTCAGGTACCCCCATATATTATCTAATAAAGGTTTTAACCCCCTGATTGCCCCTAGTTAACCCTTTCACCAGTGATCACCATATAAGTGTTACGGGTGACGCTGGTTAGTTAGTTTGCTTTTTATAGTGTCAGGGCACCCGCCGTATATATAACCCAATAAAGGTTTAACCCCCTGATCGCCCGGCGGGTGATATCAATTAGGTTTTAGCTTCAGAGAGGGTCTGCGTCACACCCCAGGCAGCGTCAGGTTAATGCCAGTAACGCTAACACCCACGCGTGAAGCATACACCCCCCTTAGTGGTATAGTATCTGAACAGATCAATATCTGATCTGATCAGATCTATACTAGCGTCCCCAGCAGTTTAGGGTTCCCAAAAACGCAGTGTTAGCGGGATCAGCCCAGATACCTGCTAGCACCTGCGTTTTGCCCCTTCGTCCAGCCCAGCCCACCCAAGTGCAGTATCGATCGATCACTGTCACTTGCAAAACACAACACCTAACTGCAGCGTTCGCAGAGACAGGCCTGATCCCTGCGACTCCAGTGCTGTAGGAGGTGATTTCACCACCACAGTTAAAAAAAAAAAAAGCATATATCCTGAAGCATGGGGGCAGCAGGGGCAGAGGAGCGATTTTGCTCCTAATGCCGCGTACATACGGTCGAAATTCCGACGGAGGCTTGCCCGTGGAAAAGTTTGACCATGTGTGTGCGGCATAACTTTTTTGCGGGAGGATGCCCCCATGCTTCGGCATATATAAATGGTGCATGTATGCCCATCATTAGAAGTGGGTGGATGAATGGCGGTATTCTAATGGTGGGCATACCCACCGATCAATCTCTTTTTTCGTTTAGCCAACAGGCTGCATGAAAAAAAGATTACAATACATGTCCAACAAGGAGGAGCAACGTACTGGTATGTTGCTGGACTTTGAATGTTTATACCAGAATGATGCCTGCGGGTTTAGGTATCATCTTGGTATCATTCTTTTCAGCCAGCGGCCGGCTTTCATGTAAAAGCAATCCTAGCGGCTAATTAGCCTCTGGACTGTTTTTACAAGCAGTGGGAGGGAATGTCCCCCCCCCGGATATAAAAAGCGCCATTGGGAAATTGGGAAAGCATTTTATCACACCGATCTTGGTGTGGTCAGATGCTTTGAGGGCAGAGGAAAAATCTAGGGTCTAGAAGAGTTTTTTTTAAAAAAGAGCACTACCTATTGCTATCATAGGGGATATTTACATTCCCTGAGATAACAATAAAAATGATTTAAAAAAAAAATATATGGAAGGAACAATTTAAAAATAAAATAAAAAAGCAAAATTAATAATAAAAAAAAAAAAAAAAAAAGCACCCCTATCCTGCCCTGCTCTTGCCCAATGGCGAACGCAAGCGTCGGTCTGGCGTCATATGTAAACAGCAATTGCACCATGCATGTGAGGTATCATCGCGAAGGTCAGATCGAGGGCAGTAATTTTAGCAGTAGACCTCCTCTGTAAATCTAAAGGGGTAACCTGTAAAGGCTTTTAAAAATGTATGTAGTTTGTCGCCAATGCGCGTTTGTGCGAAATTTTAAAGCATGTCGTGTTTGGTATCTATGTACTCGGCCTAAGATCATCTTTTTTATTCCATCAAACATTTGGGCAGTATAGTGTGTTTTAGTGCATTAAAATTTTAAAAAAAGTGTATTTTTTCCCCAAAAAATGCGTTTGAAAAATCGCTGCGCAAATACTGTGTAGAAAAAAAAATGCAACACCCACTATTTTATTCTGTAGGGCCTTTGCTTTAAATATATATATATATATAATGTTTGGGGGTTCAACATAATTTTCTTGCAAAAAAAAAATATGTTTTGCATGTAAACAAAAAGTGTCAAAAAGGGCTTTGTCTTCAAGTGGTTAGAAGAGTGGATGTAAGCTTCCTAATGTTGTGTATAAAATGCCAGAACAGTTCAAAACCCCCCCAAATGACCCCATTTTGGAAAGTAGACACCCCAAGCTATATACTGAGAGGCATGTCGAGTCCATGGAATATTTTATATGTTGACACAAGTTGCGGAAAAAATACAATTTATTTTATTTATTTATTTTTTTTGCACAAAGTTGTCACTAAATGATATATTGCTCAAACATGCCATGGGCATATGTGGAATTACACCCCAAAATAAATTCTGTTGCTTTTCCCGACTACGGGGATACCACATGTGTGAGACATTTTGGGAGCCTAGCCGCGTACGGGACCCCAAATCCAAGCACCGCCTTCAGGCTTTCTAAGGGTGTAAATTTTTGATTTCACTTCTCACTGCCTGTCACAGTTTCGGAGGCCATGAAATACCCAGATGGCACAAAACCCCCCCAAATGACCCCATTTTGGAAAGTAGACACCCCAAGCTATTTGCTGAGAGGTATTGTGAGTATTTTGCAGATCTCGCTTTTTGTCACAAAGTTTTGAAAATTGAAAAAAAAAAATATATATATATTTTCTTTCTTCATTTTCAAAAACAAATGAGAGCTGTAAAATACTCACCATGCCTCTCAGCAAATAGCTTGGGGTGTCTACTTTCCAAAATGGGGTCATTTGGGGGGGTTTTGTGCTATTTTGGCATTTTATGGCCTTCGAAACTGTGATAGGTAGTGAGGAGTGAAATCAAAAATTTGTGCCTAGAAATCCTGAAGGCGGTGCTTGGTTTTCGGGGTCCCGTACGCGGCTAGGCTCCTAAAAAGTCCCACGCATGTGGTATCCCCGTACTCAGGAGAAGCAGCAAAATGTATTTTGGGGTGTAATTCCACATATAACCATGGCAAGTATGAGCAATATATCATTTAGTGACAACTTTTTGTAATTTTTTTTTTTTGTCATTATTCAATCACTTGCGACAAAAAAAAATAAAAAATTTAATGGCCTCAACATGCCTCTCAGCAATTTCCTTGGGGTGTCTACTTTCCAAAATGGGGTCATTTGGGGGGGTTTTGTACTGTCCTGCCATTTTAGCACCTCAAGAAATGAGATAGGCAGTCATAAATTTAAAGCTGTGTAAATTTCAGAAAATGTACCCTAGTTTGTAAACGCTATAACTTTTGCGCAAACCAATAAATATACGCTTATTGACATTTTTTTTACTAAAAACATGTGGCTGAATACATTTTGGCCTAAATGTATGACTAAAATTGAGTTTATGCGATTTTTCTTATAACAAAAAGTAGAAAATATCATTTTTTTTCAAAATTTTCAGTCTTTTTCCGTTTATATCGCAAAAAATAAAAATCGCAGAGGCAAATACCATTAAAAGAAAGCTCTATTTGTGGGAAGAAAAGGACGCAAATCTCGTTTGGGTACAACATTGCATGTCCGCACAATTTACAGTTAAAGCAGCGCAGTGCCAAATTCTGAAAATACCTCTGGTCCTTTAGCTACAAAATGGTCCGGGGCTTAAGTGGTTAAGGCAGGGGTCTCAAACTGGCGGCCCCATAGATGTTGTGAAACTACAAGTCCCATGAGGCATTGTAAGGCTGACAGTTACAAGCATGACACCCAGAGGCAGAGGCATGATGGGACTTGTAGTTTTGCAACAGCTGGAGGGCCGCCAGTTTTAGATCCGTCTTAATGGGACTAACTGAATTTTTGCCAATATCAGTTTCTTAAAGGCACATACCATTTGGTGCACCAAAAATGATTTTATTCTATCTTACAAATATGTGGACCCACTAGACTGGGCTTTTTTTCCGTGGGGCCGCGGAATGCTCCCAGCACAGAGACCAGGGTCTCACTGAGAGCCCCGGGCCCTGTACTAACAAATAAGGAGCTGAAACACAAGATTCTGGGTCACCTGATCGCTGCGATAGCCTCCGATTGGCTACCACCCTTATCAGTCACTGTGAAGCCCACCCCCATGTTTTCTCTCTCTGTGAATGGAGAAGAGATACATAATTTCTCTCGCTTTCCTTGGAGAGAAAAAGAAAAGTGTGAGTAAAAAAAATATTAGTGTTTGGGTCGTCAAAAATCAGGGTCAGTATATTTTGACAGGTTTTTTTTTTTTTTAACCACTTCCAGCCTAATATGACGTCCTTGAGTTTCAGTGGGAATATCTGAATGATGGGTGCAGCTACAGGCATCATTCAGATATCCTCATTTTCAGATGGCAATTCTGTGCACCATAAGAATGATCATAGCGGCAGTTCCGCAGCTTGATCGTTCTTACAGGCGACGGGAGGGGACAACCCCTTTCCGCCGCCATCCGGTGCTTCTCTAGGCTCTCCCGTGCCATCGGGGACCTGGAGAAAGAATCGGCTGCCGCCGGATGACGACCATAGAGATTTCCGGCGACCAGATGGTCACCAGTCATCTCTATGGCAGTCAGAGGCCTGGACGGGACGTAATGATGTCACGTCCGGACGGCGATTGTAATCAAAGCCGCAATCGCAGCAGGTAAGTATGAGATCGTGATTTTTTGATCTCATGCTTTCCAGCCTAGAGGAGAGATGTGGGGTCTTATTGACCCCGCATCTCTCCATAAAGAGGGTCGACCACGCACCACTCCTATTACAAGGGATGTTTACATTGTCGCAACTGAAGAAGTTTTTAGTAATAAGCTTACCTTAATTAACAGTCTTCCATTCCAGTATCCCCGGCTGTTGTTGTCCCAGGCAGATAGAGATAGCATTTGGTATCACTCCACTTGTGACAGGAGCCAGCGCTATACAGGAAGCACCCGCTTATGTGGCTCTGCTCCCTCTGCAGCCGCTTCCTTCCTCTACCGCTGGCTTCATTCAGAACACTGATGCTCTGGGATGGCGGGTCTGCAATCTGCGATCTGGGCTTGGGAACCTGCTATCCCAAAGCAGAAGGTTGCGGGTCACATCAGAGGGCTCCGCGGGCCACATGTGGCCCCCGGGCCACTGGTTGGGCACCCCTGCCCTAGGATGTCTGCTTAAAAAACATATATAACGTTAGGGGGTTCTAGCAAAAAAATTATGATTTTTACATGTAGGAGAGGAGTGCCAGACTAGGCCCAGTATGGAAGTGGTTAATTAGCATCAGTGTCAGTGTGTTTTAGGTAGTATAAAAAAAGGAAAATGTGCACCATAGTTCTGGGCTGTACTACGGGTACAAACAACTAACATACACATATGTGGTATGGCTGCGATCGTCAGGAGCAGGAGAATTTATTTGGGGTTGTTCTTTGGTGGAAGGTTATGATAGTAGCAAAAAATCTACAGCTGAATTTAAAAAATATTTTTTTTTTTGCTATTTTAGGCCAGTTTACCTTTAAAAATAATATATATTTTTTTTCAAATCAGGCGATATGCATTACTATTTACCACCAAATTAAAGCCCAATTTCACCTGAGAAAAACAAGGTATAAGTCACCTGCATGCACAAAGTAGTTGATATGTATGGTTTTATGAACACGTCAAAGTTGCAAAATTGTGCTTAGGCATTAAGATTTGTTTTACCCTTAGGCGCGAAGGGGTTAAAGTACAACAGGCAACACTTTTTTTTTCATTTTTGGATAGAGATAAGGGAGATATGTGTCCCATTGTGTAGATTTCCCTCCACTTCCTGTCTCATAGCCAAACAGGAAGTGAGAGGAAAACCCTGCAAAGGGAATTCCTTGGGGGACCCCCAGGTCACCAGAGCCAGTGTCCATATTTGAAGATTTCCCCTCTATTACTTTTCTGGGGAAAACTCAAAATGTGGGATTTTCTTTAATTTTCAATAATGGTAAACAGGACAAATAGAGAGGGTGGATCTCCCTAACGGGGGCCCAGACAGCAATAAAAACGGACATGAGTTATAATCCCGCTCCACAATAAAAAAAAAAAAAAAAAACACGTTTTGCCCTTTAGTTATACTTCAGGCTTCTAATGTACATTGTAAGAAGCTGACAGTGTGCAGTGAAATCAGAGTAAGCCATTTCAGTACAGGAGAGAAGCCAAAAAAACTGTGCAAGACTGAAGGGAGGGCTGGAATTCAGCTTTAACCCCTTCATGCCCAAGCCTTTTTATGACACTTGTTGCTTACAGGTGAAAATCTGTATTTTTTGCTAGAAAATTACTTAGAACCCCCAAACATTTTTTTTTTTTAGCAGAGAGAGACCTTAGAGAATAAAATGGCGAATGTTGCAATATTTTATGTTACACTGTATTAGCGCAGCGGTCTTTCAAATGCAATTTTTTTGGAAGAAATACACTTGCAAGAATGAAAGAAAAACAAGTTAGCCCAAAGTTTTTGTATAATGTGAAAGATGATGTTACGTCGAGTAAATAGATATCGACCATGTAATGCTTTAAAATTGCGCACGCTCATGGAATGGCGACAAACTACAGTACTTAAAAATCTCCATAAGCGACGTTTAAAAAATTCTACAGGTTACCTGTTTAGATTTACAGAGGAGGTCTTGCACTAGAATTATTGCTCATGCTCTAATGATCACAGCAATACGTTACATGTGTGGTTTGAACACCGTTTACACTGTCCCCTATTTTTTTTTTTAATCACTTTTATTGCTGTCACAAGGAATGTAAACATAGGTACTCTTTATTGAGGGCTCTGGGTTCTATAAGACCCCAAATCCCTCCTTTGCACTTAAAAGCATTCAAAATGCCTTTGCCTCAGAAATGTAATTTCCCCCATTGAGATAATTCCTAAGTGTTAATCCCATCTAAAGGGATGCAGACACTGCAACTTTTCCCATAAGAATCATTAAAGTGCACCAGCTGAATAAAACTGATTAGTCACTCCCATTTAGAATCAATATCTAAAGCTTTTTCTTCAGAGCAGAAATTGGTAAGAATCTGCAATAAGGTTTGATAAAATCCCACAATGTACACGGATCACCCAGAGGGGAATTTTATTTATTTTTTTTCAGCAAGAAAGCGGAGTTAGGCTGGGTTCACATTGGTGCGATGTCAGACAAACCATGTGATTCGCACCGCACTGCTGTGCAAATCACATGCAATGTCTGTGTGATGTGAACTCAGCCATACAGATTGTATGAATGAATTTGCATCACATTCGGACAAAACTCGTGCAGGACCCTTTTTTTGTCCGCACCAGAATCGGATCGCATAGGTGTTCACACATATGCAATCCAATTCCTGTCCGAATTGACAGTTCGCACTGAGAAAGGTGAACCGATATGGGGTTGTCACTAACTTTGTATTGACACTCTCAGGAGTTTGCATAAGGCAGTGTGCACTGTCTGTGAGGCGGAAGCGATGAGGGAACCCGCAATGGATTTGCAGGGTTCCCGCATCGCACCAATGAGAACCGAACCTCACTCTTAAGGGGAAGCAATTCAATTATATCCCTTTTGGGACATCAAGAACTGCAGAAACAATTCCAAGTACCGTATATACTCGAGTATAAGCCGACCCGAATATAAGCCGAGACACCTAATTTTACCACAAAAAAATGGGAAAACTTATTGACTCGAGTATAAGCCTAGGGTGTCCATGTGCATGCCTCACTGTGTCCATGTGCATGCCTCACTGTGCCCATAACTAGACTGACATTTAACATGGTAGTCTATGGAAGGGGTGCCCGGGTTTGAAAAATCTGTGCTCCCCGGCCGTAGGTCTCCCAGACAAAAAACTTTGCACACTTATAGAGGAGAAATGGGGCTAAATGTGTGCCACGTTTCGGGTCCAGGGGACCTATGACCGGCCGGTACCTGGTCCCCAAATTCACCAGAGAAATTACCGTTTAACATGGGAGTCTATGGAAGGGGTGCCCGAGTTTGAAAAATCGGTGCTCCCCGGCCGTAGGTCCCCCGGACAAAAAACTTTGCACACTTGTAGAGGAAGAGTGTGGCCACATGTGTGCCAAGTTTGGGGGCCAGGGGACCTACGGACGGCCGATACCGGGTCCCCAAAGTTCGGGAGATCAGGCGCAAAAAGGTGACTCGAGTATAAGCCGAGGGGGGCATTTTCAGCACAAAAAAAGTACTGAAAAACTCGGCTTATACTCGAGTATATACGGTAATCACTAGAAATGAAGCAATTTAGGAACTAGTTTAAACAACCAACTGAACTCTGTTAATTGTGAAGTGGAAACTGGACAATAAAACAGACAAAAAAAAAAGGTTTTCGAAAGACTGAATTAAAATATTGATTGAATTTTTCTGTTGCGTTTGATTTGCTGTCTTTGATTGCTTTGCAATTATTATTTCAGCGCAGTAATCATAGCACCATTAAATGTATTTTTTGGATTGAAGCAGTGTAAGAATGTGAAATTTACCTGGTATTACCCACTTGCAATCCCTGTACAGCAGAGCCCAGACTAGGAGAGGGAGCCAATCAGTTTATGTGCTGACAAATATCAATATGGAGATGTATTGCATCTGTCCATTCATAGGCTAGGTGTATTTGGGGTCCAGAACGACCTGGGCTCAGAGGAAATGAGTTGAGTTAAACTAGACATCCGAGTGAGGACATTGAGCAAAAAAAAAGTACTGCAGGGGAAATTAGGATTTTTGGTTTGGCCTGTAAAACCCTTTTCTTGGAATACATCACTTGACACAGAAGACTTCATGGCCAACTGGGTTATGCTGCCACCTTCAGGTCAACGGGCACTAAACAAAAAAGGGGAGGAATCCACACCCAGGTATAAAGTCGCTCAATGAGGAATAGAAAAGATGAAAGGGATCGCTGGGTCATGTTATGTATTCCAAAAAAAAAGTATTTTACATGTAAACCAAAAATCTTTATTTCTTAACCATACATCACAGAACACTTCATATATATGACTACTTGGGATGTCCTAAAGCCCCAAACATGAAGGCTGGTGGGCAACACAGCCACGAGGCCCATTCTTCCAGATTCGCTGCTGATGGTTGAGAAAGTACAGCTTGACAAACTTTCGCGCTGGGAATATGCATGGCGAGGAGGGCCGAAACATGTTCTGCCTAAGACAATATCAACTCTGCTTCTTTCTCAGTAGTGCGACTCCTTTTCTCTCATTGATGGATGTAGTGGTGATCCTCCACTACAAATCGAAGAAACCGCTGGTGAGGTTGGAGAATCGGTATGTGTAAGTGGGCATTCTTGATATCCACTAATGGCAGAAAGTCCCCCTAATAAAAAGTTAAGCAATCACCAAGCAGGTGGATTCTATTCTGAATTTCTAAACTTCTGGAGACCCTTGAGGTCCACAATAAGTCTGACGTCTCCATTTGGCTTGGGAACTGTTTACAGGTTGGAATGGAACCTGAGAGGCTTTTTTCCCTTGGGACAGCAAGCAAACTCCAGCTTGCAGTAGTTTGGGACTTCCTGGGTCCAGGAGGCAACAAAAGCCAATAGACACAACACCCATTCAAGCGTGGGAGCCCCTTCCAGTCACCTGCCTCCAGAACCAGATGACTAGGAGGTCCAATTCTTCTTATGGAACTGGGATGTAGGGTTTAACTTAGAGCCAGAGGCCAGTTACTTATGAAAGATTGGATTCCAAAGGTTTCACCAGTTTTTGATCTGTCACTATTGCATTATTTAGGGGTAAAGAGCATACTTTTCCCCACAGTCACATTCTGGATGAAGATATCCAAGGATGGTCCAAACTAGCTTTCACCCTCATAGGATGGCTTTTCAATTTGCGTTTGGCAGAGAAGTTGTAGACAAGCATCTCAATAGGCTTGGGAACTAGAGGCTACTGCAGCTGTGCAGGACTGGGAGTGTTCTGCTGAAATCACTGGAGCCTACCTCGGTCTTGGTGTACCAGGAGTCTGATTGCCATGTATTTATGTGCTTGGGACACACACTATGATGTCATTACATGCATGTGCCACTCCACCAGCGTTGCATATTGCTCTGCATAGAAAACTGTCCAGTGCATAGGGCATGGATATGCAATTAGCGGACCTCCAGCTGTTGCAAAACTACAAGTCCCATCATGCCTCTGTGTCATGCTTGCTGCTGTCAGAGTCTTGCTATGCCTCATGGGACTTGTAGTTTGGCAACACCTGGAGGTCCGCTAATTGCATATCCCTGGCATAGGGAATACTTCTTGCGGAAAGACTGCAACAATATTATCCACCATATTAGAGGCACTCATCAGTCCTGCTGTAGGTCCAGAAGGCTCAATCTTCACCCTTCATAGTGGGTGAGCCTCCCGCAAGGTTTCAACTCTTTTCCAGGGGATCACTGCACCGGAACTGTAAAGCACCCTGCCAGCAAAGACACTAGATTAATTGTATCCTGGGGGTTGCTGCCTACAGGACCCAACACCATCAAGCAATATTACAGGCCGTCCCCATGATCTCATGTGGAGCCCAGGTAGTCCTGCTTTGCCTTCTGGCTGTAGTGACCGATCCAGATGAGGCCCTCCTCTTCCCCCAGCAGAGGTGGTATTGAGTAGGCCAGGAATTAAGCCCCTGAAATGAGACCTTCAGAGAGACATTTGGAAGCACATCCATCGCTTAAAGTGGTTGTAAACCCTGTTTCGATTTTTTTTTTTTACTAACCTGCAAGACAAAGCTATAATGAGCTAGTATGACTAGCATACTAGCTCATTATGTACCACTTACCTTCAATCGGGGCCCCCAAAGTCGTCCGTGTCCCTCCTCTAGCCGCATCCATCGCTGCGGCGATAGCCGGAATGTTACTTCCGGGTATCGCCGCTGCAGCCAATCACAGCGCCGCTCCGGCGCTGTGATTGGCCGGAGCGGCGAAGACGTGACTCCGCGCATGCGCACGTGAGCCGTCGAATTCGGCTACGTCGTTGAATGTTGCGACCTAGCCGAATTTGTGAATGGGGTTAACTCCATGCGCATGCACGTGACGTCAGCGTCGGCGCATTTAAATGCAAATATCTCCTTAACCGTGTAGGTTAAGGAGATATTTCATGCACCTACAGGTAAGCCTTAATCTAGGCTTACCTGTAGGTCTTTGTTTATAAAGTGGGTTTACAACCACTTTAAGGACACAAGCTAAAAAACTATGGCTTGGCTGAGCTGGGAGTGTTATGCATGGGTGGGGGCTTTTGATTTTTGGTAGTGTCCATTCACCTGAAGGTGGCAGCATAACCTACAGGCAGGGCCTATAGGTAAACTGGTTTCTGTTTAGTATTGGATGTTAGACCCGCTGTCATATTTTCATTGCTGTCTGTGTCCCTGCTGGGGAGATTTAACTCTCTAATTGTTCTGGTCACTACTGTCATGAGGAAAATATTATGGGATATACAACATTTTTGTCACTGGAACAGAAATAGAGAGGGAATATTCCATAGGAGACACCTGTTCCAGTAACAGCTGTAATGCCCTGTACACACGATAGGATTTTCCGTCAAAAAAAGTCCGATGTGAGCTTTAGGTCGGATATTCCGACCGTGTGTATGCTCCATCCAACTTTTTCTGTCAGAATTTCCGCCAGCAAAAGATTGAGAGCAGGTTTTCTATTTTTCCGAAGGAAAAAGTTCTTGTCGGAAATTCCGGTCGTCTGTATGCAATTCCGACGTGCAAAAAAACACGCATGCTCAGAATCAAGCAGAAGAGCCAAACTGCCTATTAAACTTCATTGATCTCGGCTCGTCGTACGTCATGTATGTCACCGCGTTCTTGACGGTCAGATTTTCAGACAAGATTTGTGAGACCGTGTGTATGCAGCACAAGTTTGAACCAACATTCCGTCAGAAAAAATCCACGTTTTTCTTGTCGGAATTTCCGATCATGTGTACGGGGCATAAGCGAGGGAAATTATTTTAAAGATTTAATGAAGGAAGCCGCTCCAGGGAAGAAAGTTTAAAAAAAAAAAATTTAGGACCTAACCTGTACTGAACTACCAGAGTTGCAGCCCAATTGGTTGTCCCCATACCAGCTCTACAGCATATATGGTCTTCCTTCATTTCCTGAACAGCCATTGTTCCTCATGACAATGTTATCAGTAAAATGCTACACTATTTTGAATTTTCTGGGGGCAATTTTCAATTTGAAAAGACATTTAGGATAGACAACATGGAAAACGCTGTAACAGGACATGTGGATTACAGGATAAACACATCAGCCAAGAAAAATGGATGGTGTAGTGTAGTGTTTATGGTTGTATATCAAAGCTAGTTTCCATTATATCCGTATGAAATGTATAATGTGAAACACCTGGACCACCTCGAAGAGGACTGCACTCCTGTTTGTGTATGTGACATGTATAAACATATGAAGGGGGTGATATTAAAGCCTGTAGACGCATGTAACATAGGACAAGACTCTATACCTTGACTGGTAAGAGAACAAGTTTTAAAGAGGATATGCAAACTTTTTAAAGTTTTCTTTTTAATATATTCATGCAAAAGAAATTAGCTTAACCATTTCCATACAGGGCTTTTTATACCACTTCCATACCGGGCCTATTCTGGCACTTCTCTCCTACATGTACAAATCATCATTCTTTTGCTAGAAAATTACTCAGAACTCCCAAACATTATATATGTTTTTTTTAGCAGACACCCTAAGGAATAAAATGACGGTCATTGCAACTTTTTATCTTGCACGGTATTTGCGCAATAATTTTTCAAACGCCTTTTTTGGGGGGAAAAATGGTTTCATGAATTAAAAAATAACAAAACCGTAAATTTATCCCAATTTTTTGTAAAATATGAAAGCTTATGTTACGCTGAGTAAAAAGATACCTAACATGTCACGCTTTAAAATTGCGCACACTCATGGAATGGCGCCAAACTTCGGTACTTAGAAATCTCTATAGGCGACGCTTTGAAATTTTTTACAGGTTACCAGGTTAGAGTTACAGAGGAGGTCTAGTGCTAGAATTGTTGCACGCGCTCTAACGCACGCAGCGATACCTCACATATGTGGTTTCAACAGCGTTTACATATGCGGGCGGGACTTACGTGTGTGTTCGCTTCTAAGCGCGAGCTATTGGGGACGGGCGTTTTAAAAAAATAAATAAATTATTTTTTGACTTTTTTTTATTTTTAAAACATCCCTTGTAAACATCCCTTGTAATAGAAACGTGTGTGACAGGTCCTCTTTATGGAGATATGCGGGGTCAATAAGACCCCACATCTCTCCTCCAGGCTAGAAAGCATGAGATCGGTGAAAACATTTTCACTGATCTCAAATGAAAAAAAAGAACCCCTCCACTAAATTTTAACACCGTCCCCCAGATTATGGCCACAGTAGAATATTTAAAAAAACACAACAAATGAAGATATATTCCTGCTGAATAACCCAAGTGCGCTTGAGACCAGGAATGGATGGCCAGACATTCTGCTCCAGGATTTTCTGGCAGAGCGCAGAATTAATGGTTCCATCAATTTTGGTAAGTCGTCCAGGTCCTGAAGCTGCAAAGCAGCCCCAGACCATCACATTACCACCACATGTGACTGTTGGTATGATGTTCTTTTTATGAAATGCTGTGTTAGTTTTACACCAGATGTAACAGGACTCACATCTTCCAAAAAGTTAAACTTTTGTCTCATCAGTCCACAGAATATTGCCCAAAAGTCTTGGGGATAGTCCATGTGTTTTTTGGCAAATATGGGACGAGCCTTTGTCAGCAGTGGCTTTCGCCTTGGAACTCTCCCATGGACGCCATTTTTGCCCAGTCTTTCTTGTTTCTATTTGTTGGATCATGAACATTTACCTTAAGGTAAGTGAAGCCTTAAGTTCCTTAGATGTTGTTCTGGGCTCTTTTATCACCTCCTGGATGAGTCGTCGTCATGCTCTTGGGAGTAATGGTAATGGTTGGTAGACCGGCCACTCCCGGGAAGGTTCACCACTGTTCCAAGTTTTCTCCATTTGTGGATAAGGGCTCTTCTCCGTGGTTTGCTGGAGTCCCAAAGCTTTAAGCCCCGTACACACGAACCAAAAATCCTAAGAAAAATGCCGCTTTCGAATCGATCGTACGATAATCGGATCGCTAGTACAGAGCTTTCGAGAGCCGATCAGGACAGTTCATCCGATATTATTCTTTCGGACATGCACAAAAAATTTTTTTGTACGATTTTCGTTTAATCAGTACAGTTGTCGTTCGAAAATGCAATACAAATGCATTACAACACATGACATCACTTCCGAATCTTTATTCTGTAGTACGAGAATTTTCGTGACTTTAGTAAACTCTTCAGATTCGATCTGAGATTAGCATACAAAAAAAAAAAACAGACGACCATTCCTCCGATAATCTCATTGTGTGTACGGGGCATTAGAAAATACTTTTGTAATGCTTTCCAGACTGATACATGCCAATGACTTTGTTTCTCCTGTATTCTTGAAATACTATAAATTGTGGCATGTTGTATTGCTTTTTGAGATCTTTTGGCGTTCTTCACTTTGTCAGGCCAGGTTCACACTGGTACGTACGACTGTGGATCCGACTTTACCCTGCGACTTGAAGTCCGACATCCATCCGACTTAAACGAACAGGGATACGACTTTAATCCCAGACAATAACAGGCAGGGGGAACCCCGCCAAATAAATAAAAAATAAAAAAAACGGCATAGGTTCCCCCTCCAAGACCATACAAGACCCTTCGGTCTGGTATTGATTTTTAAGGGGAACCCCCACGCCGAAAAAAAACGGTGTAGGGTCCCCCCCAAAATCCATACTAGACTCTTATCCGAGCACGCAGCCCAGGAAAGTGGGTGGGGACGAGCGAGCGCCACCCCCCCCCGATGCCAGCCCCTTGTGACCTAATCGCCCATCATGCCCCATGTGATGACATCACAAGAGGCGGGGCCTCCGCATTACGTCAGCAGGTTGCCCTGCCCAGGCGAACCCAGCATTACACTGGGAGATCGCATCAACATCGGAAGAACAGAGGGAGAAAACCTGACATGGTGCTTTGGGGTGGGGGCGCAGCGCCCCCCCCTTGCCTCATAGCACCCACCCCCTCCCCCCCCATGTTGAGGGCATGCAGACTGGTATGGTTCCGGAGGGGAGGGGCGCTAGCTGGTCCCCTACCTCTTTTTCTGGTCTGCCAGGCTGTGTGTTCGAAAAAGGGTCTGGAATGAATTATGGGAAGAGATCCAACTTCAGTGATATTCAATAGGCTGAAGTAGGATCAAAGTCGGACCAAAGTAGTGCAGGGAGCATTTTCAAAGTCGGACCGACTTGTGTCAGACCAGTTAAGACGGCTCCCATAGGGAAACATTGATTTTCACACGTCATGCGACATGAGCTCTCAATGTCGGAGTGTTCGTCGTATAAGTGTGAACCCGGCCTCAGACAGCTTCTATTTTAGGCGATTTCTTGATTCAACAGGCCTTGGCGTGGCAAGGGAAGTTAACTCAGCTTTACAAAAAATTTGGTTAATCACAGTTCATTCATGATTTAGCAAGGGGAGGCAATTACTTTTTCACATAGGGCCAGGCAGGTTTGGACAGCTTTTTTCCCCTTAACCATTTGCCGACCTGCCGCCGTCATTATACAGCGTCAGGTCGGCACGATCCAGCGAGCTGTCTTTTAACACGCTGCACTGCGGGGATGCCGATGCGCGTTACCGTCAGTCGCGATGACCACGCGCAATCATGGGCACGAGAGCCAGAACAGGGACGTAAGTGTGTAAACACACACATCCCAGTTCTGTGAGGAGAGGGGAGAGAGAGAGAGAGAGAGAGAGAGAGATCGGAAATTCCTACTAGCTGGGAACCACACACTCATTTCCTCCAGTTACTCCCATCCCCCTACAGTTAGAACACACACTAGGGAACACAGTTAACCCCTTGATCGCCCCTAGTGTTAACCCCTTCCCTGCCAGTGACATTTACACAGTAATTAGTGCATTTTTATAACACTGATCGCTGTATAAATGCCAATGGTCCTAAAAATGTGTTAAAAATGTCCGCCACCATGTTGCAGTCCCGATAAAAATTGCAAATTACCGCCATTACTAGTAAAAAATAATAATAAAAATGCCATAAATCTATCCCTTATTTTGTAGACACTATAACTTTTGTGAAAACCAATCAATATACACTTTTTGCGATTTTTATTACCAAAAATATGTAGAAGAATATATATCAGCCTAAACTGAGGAAAAAATTTGCTTTTTTGAAAAAAAATTGGGGATATTTATTATAGCAAAACGTACAAAATAATAGGATTTTTGTACTCACCGTAAAATCCGTTTCTCTGACGTCCATGGACTGACACAGCTGGATACTGTAAACGTGTGGGTATATGTCCCTGCTCGCAGGAGAAAATCTAGGCAGAATGTTAATGTTAGAAACATACATTCTAGAACAAGCCAGAGCTGAACAGCCCCGCCCAGGGGGGCGGTCCCTCCGGACATTACCCTCCCACCTGCAGTTAGCAGCCTCAGTTCGTAACAAAGCAGTACAAACCTTAAAGAAGGGTGGGTTCTGTTTCAGTCCATGGACGTCAGAGAAACAGATTTTACGGTGAGTACAAAAATCCTATTTTCTCTTATCGTCCATGGACTGTCACAGCTGGATACTGTAAACGTGTAGGACGTCCCAAAGCAGTATCAGAAGGGTGGGAGCAGTAGTAAAGGAACAACCAAAACTTCACTCCAAACAAGCAGAGCTCCTCAACGGAGGAGTTGCAACATTAAACAGCGGCCTGCAAGACTTTGTGGCCGAAGGAAGCATCCGAAGATGCAGCCACATCAACCTTATCGAATTTTGAAAAGGTATGAATGGACAACCAGGTCGCCGCCTTGCACACTTGTGCAACCGATGCTTGATGTCGGAAAGCCCAGGAAACACCAATTGCCTTGGTGGAATGCGCCGCAACCGGAAAAGGGAGGCGCCCGCCCCTTAAGGGCATAGGCCTGTATGACGGTCTGCCTGATCCACCTAAAGACGGTGGCAGACGACACCACTTGGCCCTGTTTTGGACCAGAGACAGACACAAACAGTGAGTCAGACTTCCGAATGGAAACAGTAGCAGACAGGTACACCCGTAAGGCTCGTACCCATCTTAATGTATGAAGCGCAAACTCTCAGGGATGCGATGGGTGAGGACACAAGGACGGAAGAATAATGTCCTCCTTAATGTGAAAGGCCGAGACCAACTTTTTAAATGAAGGACGGTCGTGGGCGCAACACCGCCATATCCTTATGGAGGACCAAGTAAGGCGACTTGCAGGACAAGGCCGCCAACTCAGACACCCGTCTAACCGAAGTAATGGCCACTAAGAAGGCCACCTTCTGGGACAAGGTCAAGAGAGGAATCTCTCTGATATTCTCAAAGGGATGTTCTTGGAGAACCGAGATGCATCAAATTCAGATCCCAAGTAGAGAGAGGAGGCTTGACAGGGGGGAATCACATGGCGAACCCCCTGCACAAAAGGTGCTAATCAAGGAATGGCCCGGTAGCGGTGAAAAAGACAGCGACGAGGCGCGCACATCATCGGGGCTGGGACGGAAACCAGCCACGCAGATTGCGTACACAACCGTGTAGGTATGTTAGCCTGCGAATAAACAAATTGCACATGTTTATACTGTGCATAGCGTTGAAAATGCGCATACCATTGGCGCGCGGGGGAGAAACCGGAGCATCCGGATGAAATCCCTGCATGCGCATACCGTGGAGGTACTATAGTATGTGTGATAAACATTTTGCACAAGCCTATGTGTGCATAGCACCGAAGGCGCGCACACCGTTGGCACGTGGGAGGAACCTAAGTACCCCACGCATATCCAGAGAATGCAATACATACAACTACTGTGAATGTATTTAGTGTTGTGTATAAACATAATGTGTATGTTTACACCGTGTATTGCACTAAAGTCACGCATGTCATGTAGCGTGGGCGGAAACCCGGAGGAAACCCACACAGACTGCACAGACATACCGGGTAGGTATGTTAGCATGTGGATATCAAATCGCACAAATTTAGGCTGTGCATAGCGCCGAACGCGCCCATACCAATGGAGAGTGGGAGGGAACCGGAGTACCCGGAGGAAACCCACACAGACTGCATACACATACTGTGTAGGTATTATAGCATGCGTGATAAACATATGAACATTTTTAACTGTGCAGAGGGCCAAAGGCGCACATACCGTCAGCGCGTGGGAGGAAACCGGAACACCCGGAAGAAACCCACGCAGACAGCACACATATACCGTGTAGGAATGATAGCATGTGAATAAACATATTGCACAGGTTTATGCTGTGCATTTCCATTGGAACGTGGGGGGAAACCGGAGTACCCAGGGGAACCCCACGCAAACAGTATACCCATACTGTAACATGTATAGTATGTGCAATAAACATATTGAACATGTCTATACTGTGCAGAGAGCCAAAGCGCACATACCATGAGAGCGCGGGAGGACACCGGAGCCCCCGGCGGAACCCGCGCCGACCCAGAGAGTATTATACATACATATACTGTGAATGTATCTAGAGTCGTGCATAAACATATTGTGTACGTTTATATCATGTATGGCGCTGAAACACAGCATTGGAACGTGGGGGGACACCCACGCAGACACAGAGACCAATAACACATACATACACTGTGAATGTATGCAGTGTAGAGGTATAGGATGAGTTTAAATTATGGCGCAGAGGCGCATAATCTTCTCTGTATCATTCCAACCTGCTTGACTGTGCTGCGGAAGCAGCATGCAGGTAACCTCTGATCCTCAGACCGTGTGTCTGTCAGAGCTCAGAGCGTTCCCCAGGAAATGGCAAGAAACCACAGGTGCAGAGACCCTGTTGTTGCCTCAGGACATCACACAGAAGGCTCACAGGGACAAGAGACAAATGAATAAAGCCCCCCCCCACCATGCTGCACCGGCCAGGGGGGGGGGGGGGGGGGGACGACGACACTGTGTACCACTGTATCATCCATGCTGCTCTTGCCGCAGCGTGTGAGAAAAACAGTGAGGAAGCTGTGTAAAAGAAAGGCTTGAAGGAACGAAGAGAAACAGCGTCCGCCTGAGGTACCACAGCATCCAGCTTGAGAGTGTTCCTCACATCATCAATGAGTTCACTTACAAGCGCCCTGTCATTCACTGACACAGAACTTGAGTCTTCCTCACAAGGGAATGTCCTGTTCACAAACATCAAAATATTCAGAGCTAGGGTCCTGAGCACAGTAGCTAGGCCCATATCTGAATCAGAGCACTCCTTCCCTAAAGATTTTTGTGGGGAGAGGGATCTTATAGCTCCCTTCGCTCGCACACCGCTTCCATTCTGACAAGGAATGATTCCAGGACTGCCGACAACTGGTCCATAAGGACCGCAGGTGCAGGAGCACTGCCAGTTGCCTCAGGCAAGTGTGGAGAAGCAGGTGTATCAGACTCCATATCGCCACCCTCTGAGACCTTATACACTATACAGTGAATATACAGTCCACCCACTGGCTACGCTGAGGCTGAGGTGGGGATGCCCAGAGGACTCACCAACCCTTAAGAACCGCTCAGTTCTGCTGAGGAAACCGTGCTGTTAAGCCTGAGGGGAGTGAAGAATCTGTGAGGAGATTGTGTCGCCGCTAGAGGCCAAAACCGAAAGTAAAAGCGTGCGGCTACAAGAAAATGGCCGCCGGCCGCAGATATAACTGCACCATTGAACCATGGCAAGATGGCCGCCGAGCGCATTATTTAAAAAAAAACAACAGCGCTAATGCGCGCGCTAATGGCGTGCACAATAAGTCCCCACCTCACACACCAGAACACTGCTCCTCTCCCACTAACAGACATGAGCGCACCCAGCCAGGCCAGAGTGACCCCCAAGCACACCCACAGCACAGAACCAGTACAGGGTGCAGAGAGCAGCATAACAGGGGGGAGACAGGGAGAAACCCCCCATATAAACACAGCCAGCATGTACTCACCTGCAGCAGGAGAGACTACTTACCCGTCCCAGAGGGACCCACTGGCTTGTTTCAGACAGACCTATCACAGAGTAGTACTGAGTAGCTGTCGGCCCGGTCCACCGCGAAAGATAGTCAGTCAGTCAGGTACTGTTCAATCTTGAGAGGACCGCGGGAGCATAAAAGCAACCCGGCCACCCCTGGAGTCATGGGGCATGTCGTGAACTGAGTCTCACACACACACAAGGCGAGGATCAGCACGCTCAATGGTTGGACAGGGAAGACTACGAGGATACCAGTGTACTCAACCTGTTGCCCAGCCAACAGTTGATTGAAGGTCTCAAAAATAAAATAATAAAATTCCCAAAGGAATAAAATTTAAAAGTAAAATCTTTCAGGAGACTGGCTCCTGAGAGCCACGTCTTCTCCTTCTGCTAGGCAGAAAAAAAACTGAGGCTGCTAGCTGCAGGTGGGAGGGTAATGTCCGGAGGGACCGCCCCTCTGGGCGGGGCTGTTCAGCTCTGGCTTGTTCTAGAATGTATGTTTCTAACATCTAACATTCTGCCTAGATCTTCTCCTGCGAGCAGGGACATATACCCACATGTTAACAGTATCCAGCTGTGTCAGTCCATTGACGATAAGAGAAATTGTGTTTTTTCAAAATTGACGCTCTTTTTAAAAAAAAAAAAAAAAAAAAAACGCAGATTTGATCAAATGCCACCAAAAGAAAGCTCTATTTGTGGGGAAAAAAAGGACGTCAATTTTGTTTTGCGTACAATTTTTAAACAACAAACATGTTATACTTACCTCCACTGTGCAGCTCGTTTTGCACAGTGGCCCCCACAAGAACTCATCACCTTCATGCGAGCGAGCTCACTGTATCACTCGGCCCCGCCCCTCGGATGTGACAGCAGCGCGAGCCAATGGCTGCACTGCTTTCAATCAACCAATGAATGAGCCGAGAAGCAAACGCGTTCACGGCACGGGACTTTCGATGTCTTTTCACCTTAAAGCGGTTGTATACCCGCTGAACGTTTTTTTTTAACCCTGTAATAGAGGCGTTGGTAACTTACCTGGTCCACGCCGAGGTAGCTGACATGTTGCCTCTGCGTGTCTTCCGGGTATCACGGCTCCAGCGCTCTGAGTGGCTGGAGCCACGATGTTGTCACTCCCACGCATGCGCATGGGAGACTTCTTTCCGGCGAGGTCCGGCGGCTGGCGGGTCTTAAGCCGAAAATCCCCTGTGCACATGCATGCAGGCAAGTTAATAAATTCCCTATACAACCGCTTTAAATCATAGAATGCATTAAGGTGAAAAAACGTTTACCTTTACAACCCCTTTAAAGCGACGCAGTGCCATATTGCAAAAAATGGCCAGGTCATCGAGCAGCCAAATCTTTTGGGGCTGAAGTGGTTAATGAAGTAATTTAAAAAATGCATTTTGTATTTATTCGGGTTATCTTTGTGTAAAATGTGTTTGATAATCTGAATCATATCATCAAGTCTAACAAATATGCAAAAAAAAATAATAAAAAAATAAAAAGATCAGGAAGGTGGCAAATACTTTTTCACAGCACCGTAGTTGGAATCTGGGTTGTAAACAAGTAGGTCTGAATGCACAGTTGGGTAAAGTTCCATAATTTAGGCTGTATGTGGGCTATAAACCAATGGCACAGGATGTACAGTTGGATAAATGGCTCTATATGTTGACAATCGATCAAAGGAGCAAACCATGCAAAAGCAGTTCACCAAGTATTATTCCAATTGTCTGTAACAAAAAAATGATGTAATCTGGTGAAGCCACTATATTCTACAGTATCTACAGAAAGATTTAAAAACAATACCAATAAATTGTCACTGGTGATTACTCATCAATGAAGGATGTGATATAAATGAATTGTTGAAATCTTCTCTTAACCCAGTGAACTTGCTTTGTTACATAAAAAGTGTGAAAATACTGTGCTGTCTAAATAAAATGTAAAATATATGTGATAACTTAATATCTATGCAGCAACCAAAAAATGTGGGACACACACAAATAACAGATATATAAAGAAAGAACTAAGGCTGCGCAACTGAATACAAAAAGTAAAAAAACAAAATTATGTTATAAAAACACAATATGATATCATTTGTATATGACGCGAATAAACAATATAACTTATGGAGTAAGGGATGTTGTTCTATGTACGTCTCTGGGTGATAGATGGTACTTAATCTGTATTTCTTGATATTGACATGCAAAAAAATTCAAAGATAGTCCATAAGTAACAAAAAGTCCCCAGAAGGAAGAAATAAAGGATTCCAAAACTCTTCAAAACTGCATAAGTGACTTCAAAAATGAAACACCATAGAAGGAGTGATGATATGACAGGAGAGAAATCCACCACCTTGTCCCTTTCAGGCTGCTTACCAGAAATTTTGATCCCTGAAAGAGATCAATCTGAATAGGTGGCTGTTATCCCCGCCAAGGGCTCTAATTGGCTCTCTCTGTGCTCTCTGTTCGTCTAGGTTCCAGTCTGTTAGTCCACCAGGCAGCTCCGTGAGTCACATTTAGGGTAAAAGAGAAAACCCCATAGCGTAATCCAGTATATAAAAACGTTTATTATAATAAAAATGCACTTACAGCATGTTGAAGTAAAAACAGCAGTGGTTTAGTGTGCGGCCGGCCGGCTCTCACTACCCGTTGCTTCCGGGATTCGTATCGTGGTGACGTCAGCACGCCGCTCCTCCCTACGTCGTTTCGACAAACCTGTCGTCATCCAGGGGCCGGCCGTACACTAAACCACTGCTGTTTTTACTTCAACATGCTGTAAGTGCATTTTTATTATAATAAACGTTTTTATATACTGGATTACGCTATGGGGTTTTCTCTTTTACCCTAAATGTGACTCACGGAGCTGCCTGGTGGACTAACAGACTGGAACCTAGACGAACAGAGAGCACAGAGAGAGCCAATTAGAGCCCTTGGCGGGGATAACAGCCACCTATTCAGATTGATCTCTTTCAGGGATCAAAATTTCTGGTAAGCAGCCTGAAAGGGACAAGGTGGTGGATTTCTCTCCTGTCATATCATCACTCCTTCTATGGTGTTTCATTTTTGAAGTCACTTATGCAGTTTTGAAGAGTTTTGGAATCCTTTATTTCTTCCTTCTGGGGACTTTTTGTTACTTATGGACTATCTTTGAATTTTTTTGCATGTCAATATCAGGAAATACAGTTTAAGTACCATCTATCACCCAGAGACGTACATAGAACAATATCCTTTACTCCATAGGTTATATTGTTTATTCACGTCATATACAAATGATATCATATTGTGTTTTTATAACATAATTTTGGTTTTTTACTTTTTGTATTCAGTTGCGCAGCCTTAATGCTTTGTTACATATTTGCTTTAAAATAAGTACACCCTTTGGTTCTTGGACTCCATTTAGGGACACAGGAAGTCTTTACCTTTGGGCTCTACTGCCTACAGGAGGACTGGACACTGGCAAACAACGAAAAACCCTGCTGGCTAGCCCAGCATAACGGAGGCAGGCTGGTAGTCAAAGGGGTTAACAGTACCAAGT
The DNA here is from genome assembly GCA_029206835.1 of Rana muscosa. Classification (NCBI taxonomy): domain Eukaryota; kingdom Metazoa; phylum Chordata; class Amphibia; order Anura; family Ranidae; genus Rana; species Rana muscosa. The sequence goes on along the minus strand of CM055123.1, from coordinate 250,417,713 downwards.
TCATGATCAAACACATAAGGGTGGGACCTATGCTCCCTTCTCCACGGCAACATTTATTAAAGGTGAAGACCAAAAAATAAATAAATAATAGGATTGCTCACCAGTAAAATCAGTTTCTTGGCGTACAGATAGAGTATCTTTAGTCTTTACATTATTGTCCAGCAACCCGCCAGAGGACTGGACACTGGCAAAAAGCTACTGTCACCATCCCTATTTAGCAAAATTGGAGAAACAGGTGCTTGATGCTAAAAAGCCCACAAAGCACTCCATCTCTCTTAATTCATACATTGTCAGATCCATCAAGCAATGTTGGAATAGCAGGAACCCTCAAGTAGTGCAAACAGGGAATCTGTTTGCCTAAAAGAGGAATAGCTGAGGTAGACATTGACAGCATGTACAATGTCAAGACAGTGGAGAGAAAATTTCTTAGGATGTTTTAAATTGGGTCATAAAGAAGGGATGTCCTCTCTGAGAGGGAAGAAAGACTGCCTTGGGGAGGAACGACATCAAGACAACTTTGCCCTTGTACAGCCTGAAGAAGAGTTTCGTACAAAAAAAGGTTGCCAATTCTCCACACCAAGTTGATAGAAAGGAAAAAGGTCATCTTAAGAGTGAAGCTGGAGAGAGAAATATCCCTAATAGGTTCAAAAGGTGGCATTTGAAGGGCTGAGAGAACCAGATTAAAGGTTCCATGGAGACACAGGGGAGAAATGTATGACACCCTTTACAAAGACCTAAACTAGGGAGTGAAAGGTCAAGGGTTCCTGAAACTTAACAGCCAAAACTGAAATTTACCCTTTGAACTCAAAGCCAGACCAGAGTGGAAGGAAGGACGGAGCACTACAAAGTATTTCCTAGGGTGAAAATTCTTTGACTTGCATCAAGCAAAATGAGCCCTCAAGGTGTAATCATAGACTTTGCAAGAAGTACATTTTCCTACCCATCAGGAGGGTCCGAATGACTAAGTCCTGAAGGCCCCTGTCTCTCAGGCCAAGCTATTAACCACTTAACGACCGCTCACTGTATATATACGTCGGCAGAATGGCACCGACAGGCACAATCACGTAGAGTGTACGTGATTGCCTTTGTATAGTTGGGGGGTCCAATCGGACCCCCCTCCTATACAGTGAGCGGTGGCTAAGTGTCCGGGAGCGTTCCGGGATGAGGGGGCAGCCATTCGTTTCTGGCCACCCCCTCGCGATCGCTCCCGGCGAATGGAAATGCCCCCTCTGTCTGTGTCAGACAGAGGGAGCAGGAGGAAGTGATGTCATCTCTGGTGCGGCGCTCACATATACCGAGCGCCGTACAAGAGAAGACATCAGGTCAGTGCACACAACACTACACTGACACCAGGACACATAGGGACATAAATCGCCCCCCCCAGCCCCCAGTCACAGTGTCACTGATTGCAGTGACCATTTATTTAGTGATCACTGCAATCAGTGACATTTGTGACTGTAAAAGTGTCACCAAAGTTTAGTCTTAGGTCCAGTGTAGCCCCCTAATAAAGGTTTAACCCCCTGATCACCCCCCAGATAACCCTTTCACCCCCTATCACCACTGTCACTAAGCGATCATTTTTCTGATCGCTGTCTTAGCGTCAGTGATGCAGATCGGTAGCCGGTAATTTTTTTTAGGTTCGCCGCATGTTTTTATAGCGTCAGGTACCCCAATATATTATCTAATAAAGGTTTAACCCCCTTGATCGCCCCCCAGGTAACCCTTTCACCCCCTATCACCAGTGTCGCTAAGCGATCGTTTTTCTAAACGCTGTCTTAGTGTCGGTGATGCAGATCGGTAGCCAGTATTTTTTTTTAGGTTCGCCGCATGTTTTTATAGCGTCAGGTAACCCCATATATTATATAATAAAGGTTTTAACCCCCTGATTGCCCCTAGTTAACCCTTTCACCAGTGATCACCATATAAGTGTTACGGGTGACGCTGGTTAGTTAGTTTGCTTTTTATAGTGTCAGGGCACCCGCCGTGTATATAACCCAATAAAGGTTTAACCCCCTGATCGCCCGGCGGGTGATATCAATTAGGTTTTAGCGTCAGAGAGGGTCTGAGTCACACCCCAGGCAGCGTCAGGTTAGTGCCAGTAACGCTAACACCCACGCGTGAAGCATACACCCCCCTTAGTGGTATAGTATCTGAACAGATCAATATCTGATCTGATCTATACTAGCGTCCCCAGCAGTTTAGGGTTCCCAAAAACGCAGTGTTAGCGGGATCAGCCCAGATACCTGCTGGCACCTGCGTTTTGCCCCTCCGTCCAGCCCAGGCCACCCAAGTGCAGTATCGATCGATCACTGTCACTTATAAAACAAAAACACACATAACTGCAGCGTTCGCAGAGACAGGCCTGATCCCTGCGACTCCAGTGCTGTAGGAGGTGATTTCACCACCAGTTAAAAAAAAAAAAAGCAAATATGCCGAAGCATGGGGGCAGCAGGAGCGGAGGAGCGATTTTGCTCCTAATGCCGCGTACATACGGTCGAAATTCCGACGGAGGCTTGCCCGTGGAAAAGTCCGACCATGTGTGTGCGGCATAACTTTTTTGCGGGAGGATGCCCCCATGCTTCGGCATATATAAATGGTGCGTGTATGTCCATCATTGGAAGTGGGTGGATGAAGGGCGGTATTCTAATGGTGGGCATACCCACCGATCAATCTCTTTTTTCGTTCAGCCAACTGGCTGCATGAAAAAAAAAGATTACAATACATGTCCAACAAGGACCAGCAACGTACTGGTATGTTGCTGGACTTTGAATGTTTATACCAGAATGATGCCTGCGGGTTTAGGTATCATCTTGGTATCATTCTTTTCAGCCTGCGTCCGGCTTTCATGTAAAAGCAATCCTAGCGGCTAATTAGCCTCTGGACTGCTTTTACAAGCAGTGGGAGGGAATGCCCCCCCCCCCGGATATAAAAAGCGCCATTGGGAAATTGGGAAAGCATTTTATCACACCGATCTTGGTGTGGTCAGATGCTTTGAGGGCAGAGGAAAAATCTAGGGTCTAGAAGACCCCAGTTTTTTCAAAAAAAGAGTACCTGTCACTACCTATTGCTATCATAGGGGATATTTACATTCCCTGAGATAACAATAAAAATGATAAAAAAAAAATACTTGGAAGGAACAATTTAAAAATAAAATAAAAAAGCAAAATTAATAATAAAAAAAAAAAAGAAAAAAAAAAAAAGCACCCCTGTCCTGCCCTGCTCTTGCCCAATGGCGAACGCAAGCGTCGGTCTGGCGTCATATGTAAACAGCAATTACACCATGCATGTGAGGTATCACCGCGAAGGTCAGATCGAGGGCAATCATTTTAGCAGTAGACCTCCTCTGTAAATCTACTGGGGTAACCTGTAAAGGCTTTTAAAAATGTATGTAGTTTGTCGCCAATGCGCGTTTGTGCGAAATTTTAAAGCATGTCGTGTTTGGTATCTATGTACTCGGCCTAAGATCATCTTTTTTATTTCATCAAACATTTGGGCAATATAGTGTGTTTTAGTGCATTAAAATTAAAAAAAGTGTATTTTTTAACCCAAAAAATGCGTTTGAAAAATCGCTGCGCAAATACTGTGTAGAAAAAAAAAATGCAACACCCACCATTTTAATCTGTAGGGCCTTTGCTTTAAAAATATATATAATGTTTGGGGGTTCAACATAATTTTCTTGCAAAAAAAAAAAAATGTTTTCATGTAAACAAAAAGTGTCAAAAAGGGCTTTGTCTTCAAGTGGTTAGAAGAGTGGATGTAAGCTTCCTAATGTTGTGTATAAAATGCCAGAACAGTTCAAAACCCCCCCAAATGACCCCATTTTGGAAAGTAGACACCCCAAGCTATATACTGAGAGGCATGTCCATGGAATATTTTATATGTTGACACAAGTTGCGGAAAAACGACAATTTTTTATTTTTTTTTGCACAAAGTTGTCACTAAATGATATATTGCTCAAACATGCCATGGGCATATGTGGAATTACACCCCAAAATACATTCTGTTGCTTCTCCTGAGTACGGGGATACCACATGTGTGAGACTTTTTGGGAGCCTAGCCACGTACGGGTCCCCAAAAACCAAGCACCGCCTTCAGGCTTTCTAAGGGTGTAAATTTTTGATTTCACTTCTCACTGCCTATCACAGTTTCGGAGGCCATGGAATGCCCAGATGGCACAAAACCCCCCCAAATGACCCCATTTTGGAAAGTAGACACCCCAAGCTATTTGCTGAGAGGTATTGTGAGTATTTTGCAAAGAGCCAAAAGGCCCAGACACACGATCGGATAATCCGAAAGGAATTGTGTGATGACAGGTTGTTGTCGGATATTCTGACCGTTTGTATGCTCCATCGGACAATTGTCCGATTTTCCACCAACAAATGTTGGCTAACATGCTTTAAAATCGTCCGCCAAAAATTCTGTGTTGTCGGATTATCCGATTGTGTGTACACAAGTCCGTAACACAAAAATCCAAGTTACAAACACGCATGCTCAGAAGCAATGCTAACCATAACACGATATTAGCAGAAGTTGCCCAAAGGGTGGTGCTTAAAGCGGAGGTTCACCCAAAATATCAACTATATCCTAACACAATCATTGCACTATACACTTCATCAAGTCACAGCATTTTTTTTATTCATAGCTAATTACCTTATTATTGCCTTTCACATATACACTTCCGGGATTCTCCTCCCGCGGGAGTAGGCGCTTCTAAGCCTTTCCCCGGCGCCGCAATGCAGTGTGGGACTTCACTGCAATGTCTTCTGGGAGCAGCTCTATCCCTGTTCTGAACCGCAATAGTTTTTTTTTCCTGCATACCATCACAAAGGGGCGTGATCTTTCTATGACGCCGCCCATTGTGATGGCAACTAGTAGGTTTACGGCGCTCCTCGCCGTGAACAATGAGCAGGCACGAGAACGAGCGGTGAATGCTGGGACAGGAGCATTCACCGCTTCCAGGAAGTGATTGCTTGTGGGCTTCACAATGCCCACAAGCAAAATAGAAACAGCCAGGAATGCATAATATAAGTTGTTCTTTACAACGAAAATGCCGAGGTTGTATTTGAAGACACCGAAAAAGTGAGTATACCTTAGTATGGTAAAACATTGAATGCTAAAAAATAAAATTAAAATTAGAAAGATTAGCCGTGGAACCCCCGCTTTAAGAGCCACGTAGTTTCCGGTTTGTTGGCTGACCGTGTGTACGAGGCTTAAGAGTGTTGGGAGACTACAGGTTGGGGTGGGCTGTGAGGCAAGGCCTGCTACAAGGCCTACGCCAGGGGTGGGGGAAGCTGAGAGGGAGACTGGTGAAGGGGTAAGGGACTGCCGAAAAACCAGGGAATAAGGGAGGTCGGAAAGTGGGAAAGGTGAGCAGGGGGTAGAAGAATGCACTTCATACAGGTGGTGTTATGTTGCGTTTTCATTTTAATCCTCTGCACCTAGGTTTGGTATTGGTGGATTATTACTACTATTTACATTTACAATTCATTTTTATATGTCATAATCTGGTTTTGAGTTTTAATTTTTAAGTTTGCACTTTTTCCTCTGGGAGGATAAGTGTATTTTCTTTCTTTTTTAGGTGAATCTATACAGGTTCCTGGTTTGGGCTCTAGCTGGCTATTAGCCAATTTAACACCCGTATTCTGGATGGAGTGGCGCTGGTCGCCACAGATTACAGATTATTGTTACCATGGCGCGGCTCCCTCCCCTTTCTGTTCAGGGGACGTTGCTGCGTCCTGGTGCGATCATGTGATGATGTGTTTACTTTTCACATCATTTGCGGTCACGTGTACGTCGCTGGACGGCGGAGTGTCACCCCGGCGTGACGTGCGTCTTGACGTCACGCTCGGATGGGATTGGAGCACGGTTTGGCCGCACCCAGTCGGGGGAGCTGCGTCCTGATCGATGGCCCGATCGGGATTTACACTGGTTATGTCCGACGGTGAGTGGCGTCCACAACCCTCTGTGCCAATATATTTTTAATTGGGATATAGCTCTCCACCCAAGCGGTGGATCACATTCACTGTGACTACCCCGATGGGGACACCATTCAACATTGGATATCAGCAGCAAGGAAAAGACCGCCCATATTACATGATGCAGTACAGCTGTGCCTACGATTGGTTGCCATTTTGGCGGGATTGCTTTGAATTTTTTCAGAACTGTGATAGGTCCAATGCAAAACTGATAGAGAGGCTTGAAGTGCAAACAGTGAGCCACTCTTGTTCATACTAATCATTATATGGTAAATTATGATCGGGTATATTGTATTGCTGGCCGATATTTGTATGGAAGTATGTATATTTGCACTGTATAATTTCCTTGCGATTTTGGGGAATGGGGAATTTGATGTCATTTCTGGTTCTGACCCCGCCTCTCATGGGTGGGTCAGGCCCTTTCATAACTTATAAATGTTGGCAATGTGGGGGGTGCAGGAATATGCCCGTTGATGACTTTTCAGTCGAAACGCGTCGGCTTGCATCACTGCACCCCACATTGCTTTTATTTTGTGATCACCTTTTAATGTTTTGTCAGTTTTTTGTATGACAATTTTATCCAAATAAACCTTGATACGGTTTTATTGACCTGCACCCATTGGGAGCCTTCCCTTTTGTCTCTATCTTTTCCATCTTTGTTCTTTTGGAGCCTGTATGCTGGAGGAGTGTTGCACCTGCATCCCAATCCACTGGATCTTCCTCTTCAGGACGGTTTGAGACGTCCATGGCATCTTGTTCCATTGTTCCCAATCGTTGAGACCTCAAGTCTATCTGACTCACTGTCATACGATAGATGAGTCCACCTGTTGCGCTAAGAGTACCCCATCTATTCATTTGCTTCAAGTGTTTTGATTCCATAGTCAACACTTTGTTTTCGTCACCCTGGTCATTTTGTGGGAAGATAAACACAGAGTGTGTTCAAGACGCATGGACTTGTCTCCATTCACAAATGATATTGTACCCACTCATTTTGGACTATTTGAGTTGATTCATTTTCAGCCTACACAGGGTTTTTGGTTGTGTTCACGATACATGGACTTTTTCCCAATCCACAGGAGTTATTCATTATTTTTGTGTTTATTCCTTATGGATTTCATATTATCCATTTATGTTTATTCACTTCATTATTAAGGTTAATATAGAAGTACCCACATCATATACACTTCATTTTATTGTATCCACATTCAGTCTCATATTCATTGGGATTTTCTATTTGATGTTTGGTTGTCACTTTATATTTAGTGATATTACCTATCACTAATTGGTAAAAAATGGTAGAAGAATGTTGGCAGAGCCAGGCACAGGGATGGTAAATGTAAAAGTGTGAAACTATGGCAGCAGTAAGGTTTAATCGGAACCAGAGGGCACATAATGAGTCACCCATGGATTCCAGAGTTTCTCTAATTTGTACACTTGTCCAGAAAGAAAGATTGTAGTTTGGCGTGTATCATTGCTTGGGTAACTATGTTTGGTCTCAAATACACACAATAAAGAAGATTTCCAAGCATAAGCAATGGTTTGCTGCAGTAGTGACATAAAGCAGAAGTTTAAAACAACGGTGTGTCAAGGACATGGGTTTGCTACTGGCAACAGTTGTGTGACATTTGAGAGTATTGCAAAGACGTCTAGCCAAAAAGATTAAACCGTGGGGCAATTTCACCAAATATAAAAAGGTGCGTGCCTGACTCATTACAGCCTCAGAAGTAGTGTGGTGAGTATTGTGGGAGAAATTTGTTGATCCTGGCAGGGACTAGGTACCATCTGGTAAGCACTTTGTAATTTGTTTCTAAGGCAGCGATATTGCGAGATAAGGATTCAGTAGTCTGCCATATCAAAGACCAAACAGAATGATCTAGGGTAAGGTTGAGGTCTCTTTCCCATTTGTTAACATAGGTCGGAGGTTTCGCCGTGTCTGGAGTGAGGAGGTAGGCATACAATTTGGAGATTAGCCCACGTTTATGGGGATCAGATTTGCACACCTATTCGAAGAGTGTAAATCCTGGGTCTGAATTGTCAGAAGGGGTATACAAGGTGAGGAAGTCTTTGATCTGCAAATATCGGAATAGTTCAGAGGAGGGAATGCCGTGAACCTTGCATAGTGACAGGAAGGATTTGAAGGTGTTGGACG